>BRDA01009434.1:69612-84837 GCA_036984385.1 Crenuchus spilurus | reverse complement strand
TTCTCCTATTCTTCTCTTCTCCTACTCTTTTTTGTCTCTTCTTTATCTGTCTTTCTCACTCTTAATCTTTTTTAACTCTTCTCTTCTTTGTGCCTTACTCACTTCTTTCTGTCACTGTCTTTCACTCTTTTTTTACTCTTCTATTATTTTTTGTGTCTCTCATCTTTCTTTCTGTATATCTCTTTATTTCTTCTCTTCTCTTTGTGCCTGTCCCTCGTTTTTCTCTGTCTTTGTTTCTTTCTTCTTCTTCTTCTTCTTCTTCTTCTTCTTCTTCTTCTTTTTCTTCTCTCTTCCTCTCCCCAATCACTCTCTCCCCCTCTCTCCCTCTTTCCCTCTCTCTATCTCTCTTTCCCCCCCTCTCTCTCCCTCTTTCCCTCTCTCTATCTCTCTTTCTCTCTCTCTCTCTCTCTCTCTCTCTCTCTCTCTCTCAGTACCCCTGCCTCCTTCTGGTAAGCTAAGGATCAGTGATGTGACCCACAGCTCCATGCATTTGAGATGGGACGCAGCTCCAGGAAATGTCCGAAAGTACATTATCACCTATAAGCCTGAGGAGGGAGAGATCAAAGAGGTATCCTTTTCCTGTACTTTCTCTCATCTCAGAAGAGAACAATGACTTCTCTAACCAGGAGCAGGTGTTAGCTCACACATCTCACACATCTCCTTTTTATAAACACTGAGCAATGTGTTTAGAGTGCTTAGGGGAAGGAACTGGAATATGACTGCAAGCGTCTGATCAGACATCTTAACGCTGACAAAAGCTCTTGGGGTTGGAAAAGGGCTTTTTCCTTTTAGCCAAGCTATGTGCAGAATGTGACATGATGGAGCAGATCCGTGATGAAGGGTCACAGCTTTACAGCGTCTGGATAAGGAGACAGAAAAGTTGCAGCTTATCCTGAGTGACAGAACTCATCAGTCACAATCTTCTGGATTTAAAAGGGCCAAAAGTACACAAACAAGCCATCCTGAGATGTTTTGTACTGATCCTAGCTGACGGCTAAGAAGAAATTCCAAGATATCCGAATGAAGGGACCAACCTGACGGATACACTAATGGAAATTAGCTGTGGGGTCTCAGACTCTACCGCTTTCAACTCATTACCCCAAATACAGCCAGTGAGCCAAGGCATATTTAGTGAGGTGTCTTTAGTTTTCCACTGGAGCTTTGAGGTTAATGCAACTAATAGGTATTGTCCGCTTACAGCATTTAACACTGTGGATGCTTAAATAATTTCACATTTGCAATACTGTAAAAAACTAATTAAAAAGTCACCCCAACTTAAAATTTTAAGGCACTTCTATTTTTTGTTAATTCAGCTTGATTCACCTTTAAATTCATCCAACTATAACGTCTTAGTTTTGTCAACTGCTCTCCTAATTTTTTCAAAAATATTAAATTCTACGTTGGTAAATGTTATAAATTATGCACAGTCATATCAGAATATTATAACCACCCCCGGTTTAGATTGAACATCACAGATGCCATGTGACTGGTTTGCTACACATAAGTAAGCGAGCACATGAGTCAGTTGTAGCAGTGTGTAAAACGATCATCATGAGCAAAGGATGTTATCTGACTATTCCAAAAGGGCATGATAGGGTACTGGGTGAAGGGTGGTAGCATCTTGGAAACAGCAAACTTTGTGGGACAATCTAGACCAGGAATCGGCAACCTTTAACACTCAAGAGCCATTTGGATCTGGTTTCCATGTAAATGAAAACTTTGGGAACCGCAAATACTGTTTTGGCATCTATAATGAAGATAACACTGTATATATTGTTTTTGCTGTTTGAACATAAATTTTGTTATTATTATTAATTATTAATAAATATTGACAAATTATTATTTATATGTTATTAATAATTACTATTTACTATTAATAATATACCACTAATAACTATGAAACGTTATTATAAATAATAAAATTATAAAATTAATATTAATCGTTAATAAAATATTAATACATATTATTAAATATTAATAAACTGTTAAAAGCATGTAGCATAAAATTATCACCCAATTCTGTTTCACATTTTTCAGTCAACTTCACTACAGCTCATTATCACCAATGTTACACTTATGTTTGGACTGTACGGTCAATAGACCTCATTTAAACATAATTATACCTAATTTTTGAGTAAAAATAAGCAGAAATTCTGAATTATTTTGATAATAGTTAAACTTAGAGGCATGTAAATGGATGGCTTATCACAGAGTGGTAGATGCTTTCACACACACAAACTCAAAGGTTAATGTTAATTAATTTTATTATTGATTACTGATATTAAAATACGTCTAGCTTACGTGACACAGGCAAACCAAACGCTCAACATGTTAACAACTTAGAGGTGAAAGTTCAGACGCTATTTGAGGGAATGACAGTAGCGATGGCCAATCACACATTAGCAAGAAATGGCAGAGCCAATCGGTGTGTGTGGCCTGAAGTGAAACAGGCTTCAGACTGAGAGGCTTGGATTTCTGCTTGGTCCTAGTGCTCGCTTGTCTCCATTTAATATAGCGTAACATTGTTTTTGGATGGTAAAAACTGCAGGGGACCAAAACTGCCTTTTGAAAAAGTCCCTCACACCAAATTACATCCAGGCACGAGAAGCTGCTGCATAAGGATGAAAGAGCTGTGGGTTGCTGACCCTTGTTCTAGAGCCACCATAGTGAAGGTGTACTGAGAATGAAACAATGACTCTGACAAGTGGTACAAAACAAACGACACACCACAGTGAACCACTTAACCTCTAGAATGAAGACAGGAGCAATAAGGAAAATGTCAGACAACCATTAAGTGAACACTCCAAGCCAAGGGTGGTTATTCCCAGTTTTAAGTAGGTGATTATGTTCTGAAATGACTGTATTTTGAATCAACTTTGCTGTTATCTGTGACTTCCATTACATTGCACCACTAAGGGCAGCCCAGTTATAGATATCTGTATCATCATCAGGGTTTGAACTCATCCTCTGATCAAGGGATGGACACTTAGACAACTGCACCTCTGACTGTGACCAAAAGGGAAAAGCAGTGTTAAATAAAGTACATCAAACTGTGGTGTTGTACATGTAGGCTTGTTCAGTGTCTTATGAGTGGCATAGTGGTCTGTGCATTCACCCTATGATCAAAAGACTGAGTTTTGACTAAACTCAAAAAAGGAGTGCAGTAAGTTGCCTTAAATGTTACGTTGGGTTGACTTTTATTACTGGGTATGGCTAATATATTGCCAGTCCTCCTCATGCCACCAAAACAGCTCCAAGTCGTGGATACTACAAGACCTCTGAAGGCTGGCACCTGGAAACTTTAAGTCCTGTAAGTTTTGAGGTGGAGCCACCACAGCTCAGACTTTCTGTTCCAGCACATCTCACAGATGCTCAGATTGGGATTTGGAGAGTTTGGAGGCCACAGTCAGTTGGTACTAACCACAGGTGATGTCCACAGCTCTGTCAGTAACTATTCAGCCCTGTCAAATTCTCTCAGATCTTCACTCGCCAAGAATCTCCAAGAACCATGTGTTCTCTGACCATCCAATATATCCCAGACCTTCACGTGTCTTCATACTAATGTTGTGTCAACATCTAAAGTAATCTCAAATGTACTTGCTCATGGTTTATATTACTGTATTACCTCAGTCTATGTAGATTTTTATTTTGAAGGTATTGAACATTTCACCAAATTCTCACTTTGTTCTGATGGAGAAGATCCAGGCAGCTTCTCGTTTTTGTGATGATGTTCTCCCGTATTGAATAGGTCCATGGGTGGGATTTTAAAGGGTGGTTAAAGAATGTTTTACATGCTTGTTGACATATGAGTGGTTTGCCTGTCATTTAATCAACAGCTTGAGGTTAATGGAGATGTTACTACCCTGCCTCTCACTGGCCTCCTTTCACAAACCGAATACGATATCGCTGTGACTCCGGTCTATGATGAGGGTCAAGGGAGCACAATGATTGGCAGCGAGATTACAGGTATACAGGCTTATATTCAGTTGTGTCTGGTTGGATGATGATTGTTTAATATACATTTTCAACATTTGATTGCATAACTACGACGTTCATGTCCTTATATGTACAACACTGTATGCACAGCATTTCATCAAATTCAATCAAAATAAGTGCATTTTATAAGAATTTAAATGTTTGGCTAACATTGCAATAAGGCTGCATCTATAATCAGGACTTTAGACTGTATTTAGCATTATTAAATAAATAATGTCTAAATTATTTATATTAAGAAGCAGTTTGTAAATATTAAATCAACTCATCATCTGAGAACACAAACTAAGCTCTAGTGAAGCAATTATTGATGATATTCATGTTCAACTCATTGAAGGCCAATATCCCGCTTATACCCCGGTTTCCACATGTAGACATTTTTGTATATTTAAATGTACAAAGAAAATGTAAACAGTAATCTAAACATCACAACATCAGCGTTTTTTCTAAATGTCTTATGGGATAATGTTGTAGTAGCTACTCCATTGCACAGTGTCATGGTAATAGTAACGTTTCCAGTGAGAACAGTGATTAAACAGTGATGTTTACCAGATTCTTACACCTCATAGATGCCTTATTACACAGAATTAATAGACACCTGCCAGCCAATCAGCTAATCTAATCTCAGAGACATTTTAGCTTGCCTGCTTTGTGTAGCATGTGTATATATACAGGTAGTCTCCGGGTTACGTTGTCCCCGAGTTACGATGTTTTCTGGTTACGACACATCTCCCATTTACTGTATAAAGCCTTTTTTCATGTTTGGTGTGCGCGGCGGAAGAATACACGGTTACGCAGCTGTTTCCTTTCATTAATAAATGTTTTTTACATGTGTTTTTGATAATTACTGTGATAGGATAGGATAAGTGCTTACAGTATGTTATTTATGTACAGTATTTACGTATGTTCTGACTTATACGAAATTCGGTTTACGACGCGAACGTAGGAACGGATCAACGTCATAACCCGGGGACTACCTGTATATATATATATATATATTGTGTGGAACAGAGTTTCTTTATGAATAATGTCTGATTATGTTTGTTATACAAACCACTTCCTTTTAAATTCAGATTCAGCATCACTCACAAACACAACATGTTGGCAACCAACCCCTTCATCCATGACTAGCCATCATAACATCTGCTAACATGTTGTCTGCCCACCCACACAGGTGTGGTTCCGGCGCCTAAGAACTTGAGGTTTTCTGAAGTGACACAGACGTCTTTCAGAGCCACTTGGGAACATGGAGCTCCAGACGTTGCTCTGTACCGCATTGGCTGGGCCAAGAAAGGAGAGACCAACTTCCAATATGTATGTTGAACTGATCTGCTTCAAAAAGTAGCTTATTTCTTTTGTATTTGGAGAAGCTGCTATCGCCCCCTATAGATCATATACTTATTATCTACAGATGTTCACATTATTACCAAATTATTAATCAATTATCTGCTGAAGCTCCGTTGACACTGAAACGTGTTAGGAGTTAGAGATAAGATCAGATTTAGGACCAGCATTAGAGTTAAGATCAGGGTCAGGTTTAGGACCAACATTAAGGTTAAGGGTTTAGTGTCAGGTGATAATTTAGTTGACTATAATAGATAATTACTTTAATGTAAATTAAATGCAAGTTGATCTACAAAACATCAAAAATGATCAGTCCAAATAAAATATTACCTTCTTGGATATTCTAAAGGCTATTCTGACCAATGAGGAAACCACTCATGTTCTGACCAACCTGGATCCGGACACCCTGTATGATGTTACAGTCACTGCCATCTACCCAGACGAGTCAGAGAGCGAGGATCTGATGGGCAGCCAACGCACATGTGAGATACATATAAATACAGCTAGACATACAAGTCTCTATATATACTTACAAATACACATACATTCAGCTCTGGAAGAAATGAAGAGACCAATTAAAAGATCAATTTCTCTGCTTTACTATTTATGTGTGTGTTTGAGTAACATGAACATTTTTATTTATTCTATGAACTACTTGGAACATCTCTAACAAATTCTAGCTAAAATAGTCTCATTTAGAGCATTTATTTAGAGAATGGCAGCTGGTCCAAAGAACCAAAACGCATTCCTTATAATGTAAGGAAAAACAAACTTATTCTTATAGAAATTCCCCATTCCACCTTAAATGGTGCAGCAGTTACTACAGAGAGCCTGAGGTCACAATGTAACTGCTGCACCATTTAAGGTGGAATGGCAATATACTTGGCCAATAAACTTAATAAACAACTAAGTTCATATTGATTTTTAACAAAACAGCAGTAATGTTTTAACTTAGGAAAGAGTTCAGAAATCAATATTTGCTGGAATAAGCCTGATTAGTCTTTCACATTGTTGTCAGGTACGCCAAAAATTCAAGTCACTTGACTTTGTTTAATGGCGTGTAGACCATCTGTCTTTGCCTTGATTATATTCCACAGGTTTGTCAGTGGATTTCAGGTCTGAAGACTGGGCTAGACATTTGGAGTGGTCTCTTAATTTTTACCAGAGCTGTACATCTCACACTTGAAATATTTCCATGGAGCAAAGTGAAATAACATATTGTTCTCTTAACATCTTTTTCTAGTGTCAAAGATCATTACACCTGGTATGTTGTTTCAAACAAGAAGAAATATTGCCATTATAATACTTGTAATGGTGATGCTATTGATTGTGATGAAAGTGTTGATGAGAAACACACTTTTAAAAAAATTGCATGTGCATTTCAGAAGTCATTGCTGCAAATGCTAAGAAAAAGTGTGGTCACCAACCTGCAGCATTCCACCAGAAATCGTCTCCATCGACCATTCATCATTCATGTCATTTGTCATTTGTCATTTTGTCTCTCTTCAATGTCACTTGTCATCAGTTGTCATTCATTACTGGCATCATTTGCCTTCTTTGTCATTACATATGCATGTGCATACATAACCTGTTGGCGTGAAACCTTTTGTCTTCATCACAACCACCCATTTGCTTTATCCTTCACCTTCAAGGATTCATTAATAATGCCTGCTCTCAGCAGTCATTAAGCTAATGCAGCCATGTCTGGCATATAACAACCTAACCAATGTCTTGGCTAACTGGAACTTGTATCTGCTACCAGCTCCCACCGGACCTCCTCAGAACCTGCAGGTGTTCAACGCTACAACCACCACACTGACTGTGAAGTGGGATCATGCTCCAGGCCCAGTCCAAAACTACAAAATCAACTTCCAACCAGTGGCTGGTGGAAAAATTCAGTCTGTAAGTTTGAATGCACCCAATAACCCAACAAGTGCCTGTCTCAGTGCTATGCTGATCTTTACAACCAGAAGGTAATGGGCCTGTTTAACGGACTTGATTATGCCCAGCAGAACTTTCCACATTTGTAACACGAAATATGTTTTACGAACTTCTTGGCGCTTATGTTATTAATTACAGTAGGAAACCCACTGGAAAGCTGGAAGAGAGACAGGAACAGCTAATCGTTAGGAATTGACTCATTAGACCCATATGGTCTTTTCTATATCTTGTAAAAACCTCATCTTTGTTAAGAAATGTTGGCTAGTAATTGAAGACCTTAAAACACTGTGGGAACTAAGCAAGAATGAATAGTGCTGCCTTAACACACTAATCACCGTGATCAGCTACTAAGAAATTCTCCATAATTACTCAGTAGGGAATAGTAATGATGAAGGTAGTTCAGTATTAATTAAACAGTAGAGTTTTATGTGACCTACTAAACTACTCGATAAGTATGGCTTCTTTATAATAACTACTGATTAACTGCTGATATTATTATCAGAAATTACTGCATTTATTCCTTTATTTATTCCTTTGTTTGTTGAGATGAAACTGGACCAGTGTGCACAAATATCTTTGATAATACAGCACAGAAATAGAGGTCAAACGTGCTGAGTCTGAGCTTTCCATTCCATCTTATCTGGAGATCATCCAGACTTATGAGTCTATGAAGAGGGGCTGAGATACACCTCACTGACCTCTCGTCATCTGGTTCCTGTGCTTGAAACTGACCAGTGGACAGTCAGGAAGTCACAAAGGACTTGACCCATCTGCCTCTCAATTTGTGTGATTGGTAGCTTCATGTGTCCTTCTACATTTTGTGTAAAACTGACCAATGGAAATCCCTAAGGACTGACCCATGACTCATTCAATCCACATTCCAGTCGTATGGCACTAAATGTTTACAGCTGCAGCCTTTTAGACATTTAGACAATTATTACATATTTATCGTCTGTTTCATTCACACATTTCCAGCTTTTCAGCATAAGGGTCATAATATCTCTTTATACAGTGAAACACGTGAAGTCAAATTATAGCCTCATAATGGCGAGAGATGAGATTGTTCTGAACATTATATGAAATGTGTGATAATGTTATACGCAAGTGTCCTGAAAGGTGAATTTAAGAAGACCAAAAATTCAAGAAAAAGCCCTTAAGCCACAAGAATATTCCTTAGTAATAGTGATGAAGCAGCTCTAGCCATGCACTCTTGCTTTGTTTTTATAACCACAGTATTTTAAAGCCTTCATAAATCTCACTGCCTTTGCTTATTTGTTCTGCCTTCCACACTGTAAATTTTCAGCTTGTGGTCAGAAAACAAGCACTCTTCAACTTCCTTTGACAGCAGTTACATTTGACATTGAAACCCCACTGTCAATTCCTATGAAGTGTGACCATCCCTGCTGAAACAAAAAAACATTACAAACCATTAGGAAAAACTCAAGTACACATCTGTTAATGGGACATCAATGAGATTTGGTTTAATTATTATCATTAAAGAACAATTATTCAATTGAGTCCATTAGGAAGCCTTTAGATGAGTCTAGAACCAATCACGTTGCATATTAAACCCTCAATGTCCCTTACATTTTGATTTCAAACCATCAGAAACCAAAAATATTATTCAAAACCAACAAAAACATTAAACTCTTGCAGGATAACAAGTTACATTTAGTGTGATTGTTTCTAATTGAATCTTCTGACAAAAGAACAGAAAAAAACAAGCCATGTCCAAATACTATCCTGACTATGTTGGGTTAAATAATATACAGACCATCCACAGGCAAACATAAACACTTCCCCCGCTGTGGATTTAACAACAGCTGGAGAAGCATGTTCCTGAGACATTAATCAGTAAATGTCACTGATGTACACTTCACAAGGAGAGGAACATAATGACAGGCCATTTGTCTTCTCTCACATCGTTAGTTTAATATTTACATTATGACATTGTCCCACAGCTTGTTGTCAGAGAAGGTACTACTGCCAGGCATTCTTTGGTGATAACTTAATCGAGCTCACTTATGCATATTGCTTTGGAAAGAAACTTTGGGAAAGTTCTATGTTGACAGTGATGCGGGAAATGTTTTTCAGTCGGCCTGAGAAAGTTTTTGACAGTTTCCAACATGCACTCTGTCAGCTAATGAGCTTTCACGCTAACAAACTTTGACTTTGGTTGCTTGAAAAATTTCATATGTCATTAGTCTTTCTGATGTAGATTTTAATCTTGAAACAGACAAAAACACAATGGCTGAGAAATCGCCATTGGTTATGCTTGAGAAATTTTGGCCAGTTTTACATCTCAAAAACCACTTTAAAAGATCTCTTTTCTACTGTCAAATGCTCCTCAGTGTAGAGTTCATCCATTCTGCTCTGACATGGATTAAGGAGACTGGTTATGGTCTTAAATGGTGCAGTAGTTACTGTAGAGAACCTGAGTTCAATGTAACTGCTGCACCATTTATGGTCGAACTGGGAATTCCAGTAAGCTTAATAAACAGGTTTCTGCTAGTGCATGAGAATATGGTAAGAAAATTCACTTTTGTTCATAATGTAATGTAAAAAACAACTACATTGTTATATATTTTAGATTGATTACATGATATTTGAATATGTTTGAAGCCTTTTTTTTGTTTACATTTTTATTTGAATTTCTGATTTTCATGAACTATAATTTATACTGAACAACAGTAAACATTTTTTAAATATAACTCTAATGGATGTATAAATGGATAAAAAATGTGGATATGTAATGTATATAAAGTATATGAAGTCTACCTTTTTAACCCCTTGGAGTCTGAGAGTATTTCAGACACTATGATGTAGTCTGACATGCCCTAACTATTTTACAAATTACATACATCTAAAATATTTTCCCCCAAAGTGTTACACAGGCTTTTGTTCAGCACAAACTCAACAACAGTAGTGTCAAAACACTAAGAGTGTCATAAATCTATATTTTGAATAAATCTGTTCTAAACTTCTATCTAATCTATTTTCTGATGTGCTGATATATTGTGAAAAACACTCTAAACATTTATAGCCAAATCTACACACTGGTTATTAAGTTGTTATAAATTGTATGTGAATTTATTTCAAGCTTAGCAATTGTGAATATGTTTTCACTGAGCCATTTCACTCATCTATGTTTATAGAGACAAAATGGGCATTTGCACACATTCCTGAGCCACTAATCCACCACTAGTATGACTGAATTATCATGTTATATGAATGACATATTGCTCGAGTGGGTGCAACTCTCTGACTCAAACTGAAAAATGTGTCACTGCTTAATTATGCTTCTCTCACAAGAATCTAAAATATTTTAATTCAAGCTATATATTTTTGAAATATAGACCCTTTAAGGTTTTCGGGGTATGTTTTGTTTCCAGGATTAAATCTCGTAGCGTTATATAAGTGTTTTTGCAGAATTTTGCTAATATCCTGCTGGTGGGAGTGACAAATGAACACAAATCAACTTTTTTACAATTGTAACATTTTTTAGATGCACTACTATTGACTTTAAAACAGCACAATGGATTCCAAAATCAAAATTTGGTGAAATAAGCCAGATTTGTCCAGTCTTTCACATTCTTGTTGAAAGACTTAATTCCAAAAAGTCTGTCAGCTTAACTTGAATGCTTATGACCATCCGCCTTTGTCATGATCATGTTACAGAAGTTCTCACTGGTGTTTAAGATGAGCTGGACATTTGAAGTGGTCTCTTCATTTTTTGATTGAAAAATGTCATTCGCATCTTTCTGGTGTAGATCTTAACCTTGAAGAACAAAAATTTAATCACTGTGAAAAATCTCTTAACTGTGCTTGATCTTTAGCAGGAAATGTTGACCAGTTTTACATCTTAAAAACTCCTGAACAACTTTAAAAGGTCTTTTTTTTACTGTCAAATGTTTCTCAACACAGAGTAAGTCTGTTCTTTCCTGATGCAGACTAGGAAGACCTGATATGATCTCTTTTTCACTCTCCTTTTAAATAACCATGACAAATTATGTATGCTAGTAGTGATGGCTAACAGCTAATCCATTTCAATTCTGTCTCACTTAAATTATCACTCCACATCTATGATATCACTCCACTATCCGGTGATACACCAGTCACTCAACTGCATGCTTTTATTCAGATCTGTCATTAAAAAAATTTAGCCTCAGCTGAACTGAGCCTTTGATGTGCTGCGAAGTATAGCATAGCTAGCTTAGCAAACGTTAGTAGTATGGCATATTACAGAGCAGGTTTAATTAAACTTTCTGTCCATTCTACAACAAATTTCAGCCTCCTTTAACTGAACTGTGTCTGTAATGTCCTGTTTGGAGCCTGTTAACATGAGGTAGTCAGTGTTAGCAGACAGTGTTAGCAGCTAATAGGTTGCAAACATTACACAGCAGATTTAATTTGAACCCTTGGTCCCTTCAGTATACATCACTTGACTTCAGTCTATCATAATTGAGTGTAGTTATTTGCACTTTTTTGAGCTGAGCTTAACGTTCAGCATAATTGAAATTTATTATGCTAACTGTGAGCCAAGCAATAGCCAATCAATAACCAGCTCCTCTCTAGCAAAACAGCATTTAGCAGTTGATAGTTTGACATGCAGTGGATTAGTTTTGAGCACTGTGTTCATTTATCTTTCAAGACTGTATGTGGAGCACAAAAGCAACATTTGGAAACTGGTCTGAGAACAGCATTCTGAACTGTACCGTGCTAATGTCACTTGTTTTTCTGTGAGATGTGGTGAAAATAGGCTTGCAAAACTCAATAATGTGCTCTCCAAAAGTTCAAGTGTAACTTTGAGTTAAAAACACATTGTCAAATTTTTGCAAAATCCCTTGTAGCTCATTGGACTTTTAATATACACCAAGAAAATGAATCCAAAATATGCTGCCAAGGCATCAACAGAATTCATTAGGGGAAAAGAGTGGAACATTTCAGAGCAGCCAAGTCCCCAGCTCACATCCAATCCAGTGAAATCAGGAACACAACACAAACAAAAACCTAAAATGATTGCCACAAGAGAACATAATGGGAGGATGGTGGTATGAATAGGTTTCGCATTCAGGTTGATTTGAACACAAAAACGGCAAATAGGATCTGGGACATCCTTTACATTTAGTTGGAATTGCATTCTTATTTTGTAAATCTCCAAAAATGCTTTGCAAAATGGCTTTATGTTTGCACTCTGCTTTAAAGTTACCATTTTGGAAACACTTATGTCCAGAATTGACCACTGCCATATAGATTAGCTTGTCAATAAAGTGCTATTAGTTATTAGTCCATAACGTTTGAGTTTTGATTAGGATTAGGGCCAGTCAGGCTGATGCTCTCTGCAGTGGACTCCCTGGGCTGACTACTGAGGTGGGCTTCTCTACAGAAAATTCCCAGTATGAGCTATGTCCTCAGTTCATTTTGGGTTTAGTTTAGGGCTAGTGTAAATGCTGCTCTAGGGTGCGTAATATGGAACAAGGACTTGAAGTACATGAAACCTGAGTTATTGTTCTGAGATCCTTGATTAATATAAGCCAATGAGAGCATCTCTTACCAGGTTTCAACCTTGGTTTGTAGGCTCTGTTAGATAGTGAATCAGGCTTCCACTGTCTTGAAAGTTGCTCAGACAGGCTACGTTATGTACACAATAAGTGCAGAGAATGTAGGAAAGACTCTTGGGAAATCCTTCAGTTTTTTTCTTTATGACAAGAGAAGCGAAGTGTAATGGGTTGGCAAGGATCTGCTAGGTCAAGGACATGGCTACTCAGCTGCAAGTTTAAGAGAATTCCTCAACTTTTCAGGGAAACTGCTCAGCACTCACTGTACTCATTAAAGTCAAATACAAGATCTGAGAGATTGTGCTTTGGCTAACGTGTTAATGATGATTTGGAGAGGGTCCAGAGGAAAGTGTTTGGCACTGTGGTTCAAATACATGTCAGCTAACAGTTACACCAGTGACATGCATCAGCATTTAACTTTGAGAGGGAGTTTGTGAAAAACTAACTAAAATGCCTGACTGCTGACATCTGTTCCAAACAGACGCAGGTTGGGGGAAAGAAGAACAGCGTTGTTCTTCAGAAGCTCACTCCGGACACTCCCTATTCCATCACCGTCGCTGCTATCTATGCCAGCGGAGAAGCGAAGGACATTTCTGGCCAAGGAAAGACGAGTAAGTGGCTCTAAAAGAAACCTCCCAAGGTGTTAGGATGATTTATTAAGGTATTCCTCAGAATTTTGGCCAACTATTCGCTCTAAATGTCAAATGGGGATATCATTTCAGTTGTAAAGCAATGAAAAAGTCAGATTTCATCATCTAAATGCTGGGAATTGTGTCCTCACAGAGCCGTTAGGCGGAGTGAGGAACCTCCAGGTTCTTAATCCTACAATGACCACTCTAAATGTGCGCTGGGAGCCAGCAGAAGGAAAAGTGAAGGAGTATAAAGTTTTATACGTTCCTGCTGCTGGTGGTGCTGAAAGCATGGTAGGACTGGTAGGATTTCTGGTCTCTTTTTGCACCAAATGCTGCTATTATTGTTAGTAATTGATAATAAATTGTATTGACTCCTGTGGATAGTGTTTCTCCAGAATATCTACATTAAACAACAGTGCAAAACTAATCATTTGTTCATGTCCCTATGTTATTGTATGTTGGGCATTTGTCAGTATTGCATTTGACAATGAAGTGTTCAGTGTTTAGCTAGATTAACACTGGTTTTCTATTGGATGAACAGGAGCAGGTGTCTGCTGGCACTACCAACACTGTTCTGAGAGGTCTACAGCCTGATACAGTGTACACCGTCACTGTCTACCCCGTGTATGCTGAGGGCGATGGCAAGAGGATGTCTGAAAATGGAAGGACTAGTACGTTTCCCTGTTTTTAAACACTAGCTTTGTTCAGTTTACATTACATGACATATACTATTACATTTATAGCATTTGGCCAATACCGTCATCCAGAGCAACTTACAAGGAAACAAATGTAGTGCTAGAGTACTTGCCCAAGGTCTATTATTGGTATAGTGCTGTGTACTTGCCTGAGCTCTGGATTGAACCCCAGCCTGCCATGTGGGAGGCAGTACAGTTATCCTATACACTACCCCAAGATTGGCTTCATGGTGTAAAGCTGGTATGATAATAATTGGTATATTACTGTTGTTGTACATCATACATGAATATCTTTAGTCTTAAGTTAAATTAAATTAAGTTAAGTTATAACACATAATATGTGGTGGCTGCTGTGACCAAACATGGCCAGCAGTGTGACTGCTCCTTCAAAAGACTACAAAAGCCACCAGTGAGAGGAAACTCATGAAAAATCCACAAATACAGTAATAGCCATAGTAGAATATTAACAAGTTGTGTTACTGATCTATTGGCTCTTTGTACTGTGAGTTAAAATGACAGCAAACACATAATCTTGTCACAACATTGTATCAGTATTGTAAGAATGTAGACTAGACTAGTCACAGTGTTTTCATAACATAATCATGTTTGCATGGAAAGTTTCCTTCTCAGTGTAACTTCACTGCTGTTATACTGGAGGTTTTGGCTGTATTCTCAACCCAAGCCCATATTCTCAAGTCTGGAGCTTGTTGATGATGTAAGCTGAACAGAGTCAGAGTATAAACCTGAATTAAGACATCAGTTTACTTAATTGACCAAATCATCAGTATGTGGTTTAGATTTGATTTCTTGTGCAAGTTGAAGTTTTGTTAAAAAAGAACTTCTGTGCTGTAGGAACTCTTGGTGGAGTGAAGAACTTGAGCGTCACTGACCCCACCATGACTTCACTCAACGTCAAGTGGGAACCTGCTGATGGGGCAGTGCGCCAGTACAAAGTCTTCTTTGTCCCTGCAGCTGGAGGCAGAGAAGAAATGGTGGGCTTCACACAAATTCACTCTACTTTCACTTTTCCTTTTTTTTTTTTTTTTTTTTTTTTTTTTTTTT
>BRDA01009434.1:55696-69602 GCA_036984385.1 Crenuchus spilurus | reverse complement strand
CTGGAGGTTTTGGCTGTATTCTCAACCCAAGCCCATATTCTCAAGTCTGGAGCTTGTTGATGATGTAAGCTGAACAGAGTCAGAGTATAAACCTGAATTAAGACATCAGTTTACTTAATTGACCAAATCATCAGTATGTGGTTTAGATTTGATTTCTTGTGCAAGTTGAAGTTTTGTTAAAAAAGAACTTCTGTGCTGTAGGAACTCTTGGTGGAGTGAAGAACTTGAGCGTCACTGACCCCACCATGACTTCACTCAACGTCAAGTGGGAACCTGCTGATGGGGCAGTGCGCCAGTACAAAGTCTTCTTTGTCCCTGCAGCTGGAGGCAGAGAAGAAATGGTGGGCTTCACACAAATTCACTCTACTTTCACTTTTCCTTTTTTTTTTTTTTTTTTTTTTAGATATTTGTGGCTTTATTTCAGAAGGCCCTCTTATTATGCAGAAAATCAACACATGTACATACCAGACATGGATCATTATATTTAAACAGAATCTAATGGATCTAAATCCATTTCAACCTCCATTTTAAAATCTTCCATAATGATGTGATATAGAAGATAGTTTGAGTTGCATCTTTAAATAGTAATTAGCAGAGCAGACGATGGTTTGTGTTCCATTCTCACTTGGGAGAATCCGTGGCAGAGCTATGATTTCCATGAATAGGAACCCTTTCAGTCATAAATGGGCATGTTGGTATTTGCAGGGACCCTTTAGTCCATGTTACTATCATCCAGTCAGTGTAGTCATAGGACAACCATCATAGGATATAACCATTTTTCTTTTTTTCTATGTTTGAATAGGAACAAGTTCCTGGAGGCACAACTAGCATTGTACTGAGGAACCTTCAACCAGACACTCCTTATACTGTGTCTGTATTGCCAGTGTACCCAGCTACGGAGGGCAGACGCCAGTCTGAGAATGGAAGAACCTGTGAGTTTTGCATCTGTAGTATTTTTCACATGTAACATGTGAGGTATATGATGCTGAACTTTTATTTGGCAGTTTTAATGGCTGATGGTAATCTCAGTAGTTAGAAACAGGGCACTACACAGTAAATCTGCCAGTGTTAAATCAACACTATTAGAGTTAAATTAACACTGGGAGTGTTACATTTTGACACCCTCAGTGTTAATTTAACTCTTATAGTGTTGATTCAACACTGGCATATTTACTGTGTATGTTTATGCACTAAAGTCAGCTAGCTCAATAGATGCTTAGGTTAATACAAATTACAAATGCATACAGTATGTCTTCACTGTATAAAAACAAGTATCTTCTTTTTTCTGCATAATTTGAGCAGAAAAAATGATGAGAGGACCAATAGAAATGATCCAAATAGGATTTGAAGACAGGGTGTCTCTTTTGTTTCTTTTCCCATACAATCGTGAAAAACTTAAAGATATGGTGATAAACTTTCGTCTGTGTGAAAAAGACTGATGGTACAACATGTGCTGAAAATGTCCAATATACTTGAACCTGAAGCTCCATGCTGTGAAAGGTCATCCACCAATAACTCTGTTCTCCAAACTGTTTCAGAAATTGTTGTGTCTTATGAATCCAGTTCAGTACATTCAGACCATGAACACTTCCTCCTGTACTGTGCACTGATACATTATGCAGGGATAATGCACAACTCTTAGGGTGAAATAACCAACATCTCCTTCTGTGTTCATGAGGATAACTGAGTTTTAATGTCTCACTGCACTGGTAAACATTTGATGGATACAGCTTGATGGGCGCCGGCCTCCACTCCAACATATTAGTAATCAGAAATGAACACCAGTCTACCTGCACTGTAATCATACATGTCAGTCTTTTTAATACAGACTGAGATTTATATAATCCACATTTCATCTCCAGATCTTCATTAGTATTAAAGTTATTCACTGTCGTTTGGGTAAAAGAAGCGTACAGGACACCCTGTAGAATCTCTCTGTATTTTTGTACATTGAAAGTAAAGGATGTTTTTGCCCTCTCCTCTGAAGATGCCATCTCAGACATGCTCAGACAGTATGGAATTTAAGTTGTTTACATTTTTAATTCATACAAGATCACGTATCTAATAATACCACATCTAATTTGGAATTTGGTGGAAATATTATCAGTTTACGGTTTTGATGAATTCCAATTCATTGTTATTGTTGTTCTTGACTTCACCCAGTACCTCTTGATGGTGTGAGGAACCTTCGCATCACCGATGCGACCTTTACCACACTCACGGCAGCTTGGGAAGCGGCAGATGGAAATGTTCAAGGATACAAAGTTATCTACGTTCCCACAGACGGGGGACCTGAGCTCACGGTAACAGTTTCAGTCTTCAATTGAGCTACAGCATTGACGTCATATGTGCTGACAGCCCCAAATGTTTTGGGATGTGTATTATATGTGCTTGCCGTAGACCCTTATAAATGACAAAGCTAATGAAATGGTGTGTATTACATTTTGGATGGGATCTCAGAAAGATTAGAAGCTCACTGAGATCCTAAAGCTTGATGTGGAACCACTTTGACACGCCAATGTTCAGGATGAATTGAAGCAAACTAAGTGTGAACAGCATACAAACCCAAGACTGGATACAATATTACATTTGTTTCACTTGCCATTTGGAAAAAGGGAGCTCCAAGCATTATTTTCTTTACCTATCCAGAATTGGCAGGCTTATGCTATGAGGTATGAGAGGTCCTAGGAGGAGAGAACTGTATTTAGATCATGCTTAAGCATCGCACTATGCTGGGAAACTGAGAAGTGTCTATTTCCACCACAGTCGTGCTTAACAGAAATCATGTGCTGTGTTGTCCCATGTTCTTCTTCACAGGAACAAGTGTCAGAGAGCACCACAACTTTGGTGATGAAGAGCTTGAAGCCAAACACAATGTACACCGTTACAGTGCTGCCAGTTTATGCTGAGGGTGATGGACCACGGCTGTCTGAGAAGGGAAAGACGAGTGAGTAGTCCAGAGTGTGGGTCAATAATCCATCAAATACAATTGATGTCAGCCCTGTTAACATTGGCATACCAATCAGCCACAACATTAATAGCTACATGTGAAGGTGTGGGATATATTACATGGTAGGAGAGCACTCTGTTAGATGATGCTTCGGATGCTGGAGAAGAATATGAACGCATGGAGACCACGTTTGATAAGGGCTGAATAATTTTTGGCCAGGTCAGCTGGGTTAGTCATCTCTGAAGCAGCAAAGACTTGTAGTGAACAGTATTCTTCATATCTCAGTCTAAGCATCTGTTGGACAGCAAGTCTAATTTGTTGGCGGCACCACCTCCCAACTTACAGGACTTAAATGTCTTGGTGCCAGACACTGCAGGACACCTTCAGAGGTCTTGTAGAGTCCATGACTCGGTGGTATGTGAAAGACCAACAGCATATTAGTCATATTATTGGTTTTAATGTTATGGCTGATTAGTGTAATGAAGTTATCACTTTAATGTGCTTCATATCTGTTAATGCAGTTATGAATGTTGGTTCATTTATCATAAAATATTAATGGAAATACATAATAAAGGACAGCTGGTGCTTTCAAAATGAAAAAAAGAGACATCAACATGAACATTGTCTTAAATACTGTTCTCAGAACCTCTGGGTAGTGTGAGGAACCTGAAGGTTACAGACCCAACCATAAGCACACTGAATGTTCGCTGGGAACCTGCTGAGGGCACCGTGAGAGAGTACATCGTTATCTATGTTCCTGCAGCTGGTGGCGAACAAGATGTGGTGAGGAACCCTAAGATTGCTATTTTCACACTTCTGGAAGATTGAGAACAAGACCACAATCTTGTCGTTTATACAACCCCAAATCAGAAAACACTGGGACAGTCCGGGAACAAACAAACTAAACATAGAAGCAAACTAAATACAGTGTTTCATACATTTAGTTTGGCTTTTATTCTACTACAGACAGTATAAACCTAAGATATTTCATGTTTTGTATGGTCAACATCATTTCATTTGTTAATATACATCCATTCCTGCATTTCAGGCCTGCAATACATTCCAAAAACGTTGGGACGGGGACAATTTGGGGATAGTAAATGTGAAATAGATTATGTCAACAGGTGATTGTAATCATGATTTGGTACAGAAACAGTATCAATGAAAGCCTGAGTCTTTGAGGAACAAAGATGGGCAGAGGGTCTACAGTTTGTCAACAGATGTGTGTGAAAATCATTGAAATGTTTAAGAACAATGTTTCTCAAAGAACGACAGGAAGGGATTTGCATATTTCTCCCTCTTCTGTATGCATTATCATTAAACGATTCAAGGAATCCGGAGGAATTTCAGTAATCCCACTGTTTTTGTGATTTGGGGTTACATTTGCTATAAAGTGTAAAACCTCCTGCTAACCTTTTTTCTGTTCATCTGTTATGGGTATAATCAGGAACAAGTCTCTGGGACCACCACCTCCACCGTCCTAAAGAATCTGGAACCTGATACAGAATACACTGTCACTGTGGTGCCAGTCTACCATGAGATGGAAGGCAAGGGTCTGTCTGAGAATGGCAAGACAAGTAAGTCCTTCCAGCTGTGACTTATCTGAGGACAGCCATTAATGTAACTTCCCTCATTCTTCATGCAGCTAAGTTGAATTTCTTGCCATGCACATATTTTGCAGTGTAGATTGAGCTTCTACACTGTTTGAGGATCTGAGTGATGTTTGAGTGTATGAATGGAAACCATAGCAATCAAGTAAACTAGCTGATGTATTCTTGTCCATGACTAAAAGTAATATTTTACCACAACCAGCTTGGCTTCATTTAGATTACCTCTCATGTTTTCTTTGTATACATGAACACACAAGACCTAAATGCCTGGCAACCTGAGTATAAATGAGATAACAGCCACTGAGATGCCCTGTAACACCAAATTAATTGACAGTGTGGAGAAAGTTCAGTAATTTTCTATAATAAGACAATGTGACAACTCTTACAGATTTCAAATCATCTGTCTTTTGATTTTGGCTTCTAATTGTGGCAGTTGTCAGTTTTGATCTCAGCCTTAGGCCACTGCTAAATTCTGTCACAATCCTTTATCAGGACCACTGGGCGGAGTTAAGAATCTGAGAGTAACAGACCCGACTACCAGCACCCTGACTGTACGCTGGGATCACGCTGATGGAAATCCTCGCCACTACAAGGTCTTCTATGTATCTCAGCCAGGAACAGAAGAGAAAATGGTAAGATTCAGGATGTGAGCTGGAATAGGATTGTCACAATATAATTTTGATTTTGATACCAGTAATCTGATGATAAATTGAAAACACATACTATTGTTACCTCCAAATGTTAATTTGATAGACACTTCATCTGTTCTTATTCAGTTTTTATATCTGTAACCCATACAGAACACTAAACTCTAAAATACAGCAAAATATGGTGACAAAATAATGTAACACTTTTGAAAAAAGTATTTAAAGTTTTGAAAATAATACCAAATATAGGTATTAAAAACTGTTCAATATTTAACGGCATTTAAAAAATTTTTTTATTTCTAGGTTTTTGCCAATTTTATCCCCTTCCCAATGTAGTGGTAACCAATTAGCCCATCTCCCCCGTTAGGCCTCTCCCCATCACTTTGCAATGTCCCTGACTCTAGGAGGGTGCAGGCAAGTACAAGCCTCCTCTGTTGTGTGTGATGCAGCCACCGCTTCTTTTTCGCACCACCGCTGATACACCGTCACTGGAGAGCCTAACACACTCAGAGGAAGGCACACAGGGTCCCCAGCTCCGATTGGACCTGAGCCAGCGGACATTGCAATGTAAAAGTGATAGGGAGAGTGAGAGCGCCATCTACCCGCCCAGAGAGAGCACTGCCAATTTTTTGCTCCCTTGGGCCCCGGCTGTTGATGGCAAACAGCATGACCGTCTGTTTCGAACTCGCGATCCACGGATCATAGTGGTAGCGTCTTTGCCCGCTGAGCCACTCGGGGCTCAATATTTAATGAATTTAATTTATTGAAATTATTTTTTAATTTTTGACAGATAAATAATTAAAAAAACACACATTAAAAAAGCAAACAGCAGAGTTGTGTTTTGTTGTACTTAATAATAACATGCTTCAGCTTTGGATTGTTGAAATTGTAATTTTATCATTACTTAGTACATGTTACATAATAGGTTTATGTTTGCTCTTTGAAAACATTTATTTTTCTCTCTGATATGTAAACAGGAACAAGTTTCTGGCAGCACCACCACGACTGTCTTGCGCAATCTAAATCCCAACACTGTGTATAAAGTCACATTGCTACCGATATATGAAAAAGATGTGGAAGGTAAACGCCAGTCTGAAAATGGAAAGACAAGTAAGTCTCATATTATTCTTGGATTCACTGATTCACTGATGGTCCTGATTTACAGGTGAAAGCTTATAAAACTCTACATTTTGTACAGAACCCATGGGTGCAGTGAAGAACCTGCAGGTGACAGATCCCACCGTTAACTCTCTCAGGGTGCGCTGGGACCCAGCTGATGGAGATGTACGTCAGTACAATGTGATCTACGTTCCTGCTGCAGGGGGAACTGAGAGCATGGTAGGAAAACCAGCCTCAAAAATCTGTCTGTCTGTCTGTCTGTCTGTCTGTCTGTCTGTCTGTCTATCTATCTATCTATCTATCTATCTATCTATCTATCTATCTATCTATCTATCTATCTGTCTATCTATCTATCTATCTATCTATCTATCTGTGTCTATTGTGTCTGGTCTGTCTGTCTGTCTGTCTGTCTGTCTCTATCTAAGAGATCATTTTATATTGAATGGTGCAACTTTCACTTAATTTCTAGGTGGTACTTGAAACATCTTTGGGGTTCCCCAGCTTGCTATAATGGCAGAACCCTTTAGGGAGCCTCTGCAAAGGCTGCTTCTCTGAGATTTTTTCCTCAAGGAATCTACAGCTAAATAATGGTGCTTGATGAAATCCAGTGATGTATTTAGAAGTTCCTGCAGGGTAGCTCAAATAAGCCCTAGATTCAGCATGTTGTTGTTATTGCACCCGTTACAAGTTACAACATCTGTTGTTTTCATAAGACCAATGACCTCAGTCTTGTAAGACCCATGACTTATCTTTTATGGTTTCCTTTTAAGCATTATAAGGGGGGTACACATCCTCCATCCCGCTTAGATTCTGACTTTGTAGCCAATAAACTTGGTTTTTCAAACAGACCCAAGTGTCTGGCGTGTCAACCAACACAATCCTGAGAAACCTGCAGCCAAATACGGAGTATAAGGTCACTGTGGTGCCAGTATATGCTGATATGGAGGGGAAGAGGCAGTCGGAGAACGGGAAGACCAGTATGTACCAATGAAAGCAAATCAGCACATACCACTGCCATTATATGAATATATATTAAGATGCATTATTGGTATTGGTAATTATGACTTCTTGGAACCTCATTTGACTTTTTACACCACATCCATGGCAGTTTATAGACTGACTGTCTTCCTGTTTCCAGAACCTTTGGGTGGTGTAAGGAACCTGCAGG
Source organism: Crenuchus spilurus (assembly GCA_036984385.1). NCBI lineage: Eukaryota > Metazoa > Chordata > Actinopteri > Characiformes > Crenuchidae > Crenuchus > Crenuchus spilurus. The sequence continues at coordinate 62,108 of BRDA01009434.1, read as the reverse complement.
TTACTGATCCCACCACCAGTTCACTGAGAGTGCGCTGGGAGCCTGCTGAAGGAAATGTGCGTCAGTACAGACTCTTCTATGTCCCTGCCTCTGGAGGTGCTGAAGACATGGTGAGATATGCTCATATCAGTACTATAAAATAATAATAGTTTATTGTATAGTGCATTAAATAGTTTGTAGATATATATGGTTGTAGTTATTGTTTCATGCGATGAAGTGTGGGGTAAGACAAAATTTATGTGATGAAGACAAATGGGCTAAGCTTAAGAGTAGTAAGAATCCAGGCAGAGGTTGGAAAATACAACATAAACAAAGCTATACTTAGAGTGCACAGGCCCCGGCTACTCTAAAGAGGGAACATGAGAAATCAGAATGAAATGGAATGCAGTCTAAGGTAGGAATCAAAAATAATCTGAATGGGACAGAATACACTAAAGCAGTGATTCTTAACCTTTTTTGAGGCAACGAACCCACCAGTTTCATATGCGCATTCACTGAACCCTTCTTTAGTGATAAATAAAATATGATTTTTTTTTTACAAATTCAAGACATGTGTATATGTTTTTTTACTGGTGCACAAAATGAGCCGTGCATGAACATCACCTTGCTCAAAGAACAAAACCAACACAGTGCATGAACTCACGACAAATTACAGTATTACTTTATTCTGGCCCTGAAAAAATATTTCAGCCTCATAAAAGAATTTCAGCCCCCCAAAATATTTTTTTTACCGTTTTACTAATTAAAAATTAATTTGGATTTTTTTAAGAATTAAAAATTTTTAATAACTTAATTTTTTTATTTTAAATTAAATTTGTTTTTTGTCGTTTTGAATACACAAAATACTTTTTTGGGGGCCAGAATAAAGCATTGCCCAAATTACATACCTGCAAATCAGTGTGACTTCTGCTTATGTCTGTTGTTGTTGACATATTTAGTATGGATTAAAATATTAAGAAAGAAACCACACGACATACAACTACGACAGCCGTTGACTACTGCGTGCGCTAAATTCCCGCAGCACTGATTGGCCAAGCAATGTAACGTGATCCTCTGCAGCAAGTGATGGCCAAGCGGGGCGTGTCATCACGACTTTACACAAGTGTGTCTTTACCTCCGTGGCAGAGGCTCCTCCGAACCCCCGAGACCGACTCATCGAACCCCATGGGCAGGCCTGAAGGTCTGAAGCAAGGGCAGGACACAAGAAAGCGAATATAGAGAAAAGGGCTTAGTAATGCAATGTAAAGGTTTGCAATACTTCGCAAAGAAGACTAGAGTAGAACAAGCCTGTATAGGTCACTCAAGTGAGAGACAGGTGTCAGTGATCAAAAAGTTGGTGGGAGAGCTATGTGAGATGGGCGCTGATAGGCTGGAATGAGAGTGCGAACGAACAAAGGAGAGAGAATTGAGAGCAAAAGGAGAGTCTGGAGCAGTCTCATGGGTGCCGTGGCGTGACAAGAGTAAACTCATTATACCTTCATTTATTAGCACTGTTTAGGCAGATCAACAGTTGTCATTAACATTTGTTTGTTGATGACAATTCCAGAGCATAACAAATGAGTTGACTCTTCAGACTTTGTGCTAACACTTAACAACCACAGGCTCTGAGTGGGTGGCTGAGGAACTTAAAATGAAGCATGAGACAGCTAGAGAAAGCATGATATGAATGGAAGAGTCATTGGAAGGCAGCTTCATTACAAATGTCAACTTTTGTCAACAGGAGCAAGTTTCTGGAGGAACCACCAACACTGTTCTGAGGAACCTCTTGTCCAATACAGTCTACACTGTAACTGTAGCTCCGGTTTATCCTGAGGGAGAGGGGCTACGGCTGTCGGAGAAGGGGAAGACACGTGAGTGTGTTAGGAGAAGCTTCAGTCCTCTTTACTTGCATGCTTGTGTAGCATTAAGGAAGTTGAATCAGATGACCAAACAACCTTTAAATCTGCTATTGCATCTCTATGAATGAGTATCATGAAAAAGTTCCACTTAATCCTGATCAGGGTCCCCTACCCCTTCACTGGGAGCAGGGCAAGCCTAGGACAGGGTACCAAACCATCGCTGGGTACACACACATACACACACATGGACGATTTACAATGACAAATTCACCTGACCTCCATATTTTTGGACTCTGGGAGGAAACTCACGCAGACACGGGGAGAACATGGAAAACTCCATCCAGATGGGGACTTGAGCCCAAGACCTCAGCGCTGAGAGGCAAACGTGCTAACCAACAAGCCACCGCGCCAGCCTGAAAATGTTCTTTTATATTCATAATTTAATTCAAAAAGGCGAACTGTCATATATTTGATATTTATTACACTTAAATTGACATAGGGGAGGTACAGCGGCTTGGTGGTTTGCATGCTCACCTCTCAGCACTGAGGTTTAAGGTTAACGTCCTCACCCGGGTGGAGTTTCCATGTTCTCCCTATGTCTGTATGGGTTTCCTCCCACAGTCCAAAAACATGGAGGTCAGGTGAATTGAGTAATCTAAGTTGTCTGTGTGTGTGCACCCAGCGATAGATTGGCGCCCTGGACTGGACTTAGAACAGTGTAATGCCCTGTCCCGCACCCAGTGAAGGGGTAGGAGACTCACTGCGACCCTGATCAGGATTCAGTGGATAAGATGAAGGATGGATGGATGGATAAAGTGACATATTTCAAGTCTTTTTTTCTTATAAGGTTTATACTGTTTGAATGGTAATTTGCACAAACTCCAAATGAAATATGATCCTTTGAGATTCTGCATTTCTGATCCATATTTCATCAGCATATCTTCATTAGAATTAAAGTTATTCATGATCGGTTGGGTAAAGAAGCAAACGAGACACCCTGTATGTTGCATCCTCTGCTTATAGCATAATACAGCTCCCCAGTTCCCTCCACCAGCCTGCGGAGAAATGCCAAAACCAGCAGTAAAATCCCAGGCTTCCCTACCAAGCCTGTCTTTGCAATTCCAGTTTGAGGATGTAGAATAAATAATCTCCTCATGTACACACAGTGTTGTGTATGTTCTCCTGAAGTTCTTAAGCAAAGAACATTTGGCAAGAAACACTCCCTTACTGTAGCTGTCCACAGTGCCTCAGCGCACAATGAACTTTTATTTGATTTTTGGACACATACATTATTGTGGAACATAAGAGAGACAACAGGGAAACAATTGTTCTAACAAGGTTTGGAGGGCTTTGGAGTTTTTGTGCTGAACTATCAAACAACAGACCATCTGTTTCAGCTTTAAGTGTATTTAGGTTGAGCATGATGCCGCACTGTACCGCCCCCCCTTAGCGTTTCGCAGCATGCGCACCATAAAAACCACTGTGCTTGTGTCAACTGCTTAGCTCAGCTTTTATTCCCCAGCTTTATAGACCTACCTCCTGTTTAAAGCAGGCCAGCCCTGGATGCAAACCTTCAAAATCGTATCCTTTAAATTCCTGACTTGGAACAATCATGTTTGTGGCAGGTTTTTTAACATCCTGCTCTCAATCTTTTGCCCACTTCCAGTTCCACGTACCCCTCCCAGGAACATGCATGTTTACAACCCCACTCCCAACAGCCTGAACGTGCGCTGGGAGCCGGCCACAGGCCAGGTGCAGCAGTACAAGGTTGTCTACGCACCTCTCAGTGGAGTCCGGCCATCTGAGTTTGTGAGTCTGCCCTTTTTTTTCCTGTTTTCTTGTGCATATTTACACAACACACACATTAACAGTGGCATAGTAGAAACAATACCTAACATTATTAAATACACTTGATTAGTAGTGAATTAATAATCTACAGAGTTCCCCATATAGTGTAATGACATACATGAACACTATTGCATCTCTATATATTCATTACATGTAAAGAGACATATTACAAATCTTTGTTTTAATGTTGATATTTTTGAATAGGAATTTACTAAAAATATTCAAATAATTTGAAATTCTGGATTTCTGATTTTCTTTAGCTATTAGTCATAATGATCAAACAAAAAAAGGCTTAAAACACGGGTGTTGCTGAAGCGCCCCTAATTTGAGTCTAAGCACCCCTAAAATTAGACAAAAAAGTACTTTTTATTGTAATTTTCTCTCTCATATGCTGATTTTTTTAATGTAAAAAATCCATAGAAAGTACATATGCAAGCAAAATAATTTTAAACCATATGGTATAATTCATTCGCTCTCCTACCTTTTCCTGCCTCTCTTCCTGAAGTGCGTGCACACACACTCAGTGCCAGTATTTGCATGTCCAGTAAGTGACCTCAGTTATGATGAGGATCCAACTCATACTGTGTGTGTGGTAAGCCAGTCTGCCATTGATATTCTATTGTTTTTAAAGGAAAACAGCCAGGCTCAATTGGGAGAGAACGGTGAAAATAATGTGGCTTCATTGCTCACAGTAAGGTGACCTAAAATAAAAATATGAGTAGTCCTAAATGCTGAAGTCATTTTCCCTAAACAGTAAGTGTAACTGTAGAATACTCATATGAACAGGCTAAAAGCAAAGTAGTCTATAGATTATAGTGAAATTACCTGTTTAGGCAGTGATTTCACCACTAAAGCTCTGTTTCTAGAATCGCCCCTGGCTTGAAATGTCACTTTCTGTGTAAAAAAAATTAAATTTTTAAATTAAATTATAAACATAAATTAACTCTTAATCAATTCTCATTTTTTTAGATGTAGTAATGTGAGTTTGTGTATATATACATATCTTTCTTTATTTTTCCCATTGTTTTACATATTTGTACATCATTTGAAAGAGGCAGTTGTACTTTACAATGTTTGAAAATTTCCTGCTCAGTGGACCAATACAAATGTTCCAGAATGACCTGAAATTAAATCCATAACTCTCCTCATATCAGTCCAGTATTATTAGTATTATGGTTAACTTTATACAATACAAGTGTGCTGCTGATGAATTTTCATAACAATGTATGATGGCTGAGGAGCATCAGAGAGAATATCTAGAACCAAACTTTTTTCTTCAAAAAATTACTCTAGCTAATAAGATATTAGCACCTGTTTTTCTAAACAAATGAGTTTTTACTGTATTTATGTTTATCTGTATTTATTTAGATTTTTAAGCACATTTATTGACAATATAAATGGTTTAGAATAACTTGTTCAGATACTTAAAGACTTATGCACAGTACAGTACAGTACACTGTATGTAGTATTATATGTAGTGAAACTTAGGGAAACTCCATCCATTCATTATCTTTTCATGGTCAAGGTCACGGTGAGTCCCTTACCCCTTCACCAGGCACAGGGCAGGGCATTAAACTCTCTTACCTATACCCAGGACAGGGCATTAGGGAAGCTTGTGCACATGTGAATGTTCACTTCCTGCAGAACTCCTTGTTCATCCCACCCACTCAGTTTTGTAATAACCCAAGCTGTGCTCTGGCTTCTCTCTCAGGGCTCTGAGAACTTAAGTGCTTGTAGATTGGTGTTTTATTGGTCCAGCAGATGTTCAGTAATTGTGAGGCTGATTTTTAATAAAGCGGAAATCCTGCTTTATGTTGGGCTTTTAATCATTAGCATAGTGTGCATGTATTTGTGAGGAGATATTGGATTAAGAAGAACAGATAAGGCCGATGTGCCCTGTATACTGTTTTGACCATCAAGGAACATGATTCATGAACATCTGTGATCCGTAGCTGAACTTTGTACATTTGGGCTTTTCTTCGCTGGAGGTTAGATCAGTGAAGTGGATGTTCTGGATGAAGTGCTGGGTGCTAATCATCTAAAAAATACATATTACACTATCCCATCATTCCTATAGTTTAAGCAGAACTTTTCTCATGTCTGGATTTTTGAGATCATACTCTTGAAGCTCCATCATTACTGTGCTGTGAAAATAAAGCAAGGACGTTTTAGAGGTGTACAACTGTAGATGGTGAAAGAGCTACATTTTGTCTGACAATTGTCAGACTGACAATTCTCTCACCAAGTATGGCACAAAGTGGTGAACCACAACCCATCCTTGCTTGTAAAGACTAAGCCTTTGATAGAGCCTTCTTTTGTACTCAATCTTGATGATGTCACCTGTTACCAGTTCAAATGTTAATTGTGGAATCTTCCAGAACAGTGTTACTGTTTTGCCTATTTTTTTAGTCTGTTGCAGACACTCACTGTCCTCTACGGACACACTCACTGTCCTCTACGCACACACTCACTGTCCTCTACGCACACACTCACTGTCCTCTACGGACACACTCACTGTCCTCTAGGGACACACTCACTGTCCTCTACGGACACACTCACTGTCCTCTACGCACACACTCACTGTCCCCTACGGACACACTCACTGTCCTCTACGCACACACTCACTGTCCCCTACGGACACACTCACTGTCCTCTACGGACACACTCACTGTCCTCTACGGACACACTCACTGTCCTCTACGGACACACTCACTGTCCTCTACGGA
>BRDA01009434.1:29241-55596 GCA_036984385.1 Crenuchus spilurus | reverse complement strand
TGTCCTCTACGGACACTCTCACTGTCCTCTACGGACACACTCACTGTCCTCTACGCACACACTCACTGTCCTCTACGGACACTCTCACTGTCCTCCATGGACATTCTCATTGTCCTCTATGGACACACTCACTGTCTTCCGTAGACACTCTCATTGTCCTCCATGGACACTCTCATTGTCCTCCATGGACACACTCACTGTCCTCCATGGACACACTCACTGTCCTCCATGGACACACTCACTGTCCTCCATGGACACACTCACTGTCCTCCATGGACACACTCACTATCCTCCATGGACACTCTCAGTGTCCTCCATGGACATACTCACTGTCCTCCATGGACATTCTCAGTGTCCTCCATGGACACACTCATTGTCCTCCATGGACACACTCACTATCTTCCATGGACACTCTCAGTGTCCTCCATGGACACACTCATTGTCCTCCATGGACACTCTCACTGTCAATCTGAAGTTAAGAATTTTGGTGAGATATCAAACAGAGACTTCTTGAAAATTCATAAATTTTTCTGAACTGGAAATATCACCAAGATTATTAATGATGTTATGTAATAACAGAAGTTTAGGAGGTGCCCTATTTAAACCCTCCATTCTACCTACCCCTCATGATGAAAACCTCGCACCCACCACCACCCCGGCACTTCCCAATTCATAACTTCTCTCAGATTGACTTGTCATACATCTGTCATTCAAAAAAAGGGATTGTGGTGGTGGTCTTGCTTCAGGATGCATCAGCCAAGCCAATCAGAACTCCAACCCAACTTCTCAAGTTTCTCTTTCCTTTCTCACATTCCTTTATGACTTTGTGGTCAGTTCCTAGCAAAATGCCTTTTATTGCCCAGGACTTGGACTGCAAAGTGGATCCACCTGAATGAAGAGCAAAACATATCAAACTCAAGTCCATTTGCATTGACTTACAGTTCAAGATGATTCAATGACCTGTAGTAGCTATGAGTCTTGTTTTCTCCACACATTTCCAGTATTGTCATTGCCTACCAGAGTGCAGTGTTTACTTATGACTGAATTTACACCTGCATGAGCGACTGCGAGTTCACAACTGTCACTGGTCTTTCACACCTGTGTTCCCTATGATGTAATGATCCATAGACAAACAGACACCAATCAAATGGTGCAGTAATCCAGCTTTGTTTTGACAGGTAAAAGCCAGGATTCCCCAAAGCGGTAAAACAGCTAGTGGAGGATGTGTTTATACTTGTAATGGAGGTGGACCCTCCATCCCTTTGCCCAAACTTCAGGCAGTCATGCGGAGGAGAAAGTATTTATTTATCATTTAACTCACGAGAGCTTTTGTTTGCATTACACATCTATTCGGAAATGTTATCTTGCTCTGCTAATCTAAACAGGGGCTTAACAGTGAGGTCATTATGTATATTTGTGTTGCCAGATTAGTGACTTTCTTAAGTAGGACACACTTTGAAATGTGCTTATCTACATTTATCTCAACGATGATCCCTCTATGCAGGTTTTGGTTCCAGGCAACATCAACAACGCATTCCTGGACCAGCTCATTCCTGACACACCGTACTCTGTGAATGTTCTTGCTCTGTATGCCGACGGAGATGGACCACCAGTCAAAGGAAATGGAAAAACATGTGAGTTAAATCTTTACCATCATAATGGTTACATAGAACGTAAACACACTCCCTAACACTTAGGAAGATGCCTTGGAATGCATGACGGAATCTGTGATTTGTCACATCCTTTGTCTGTATCTCAGTTAGGACTTAGATCAACATTTACTCTTATTAAGAGCATTAACACATTACTTAGTATTTATGTTTTCATTTCAATCAGATTACGTATCAACGTTTCCTGTAATCAGTGGCATCAACTAATTGTCGTAGTCTACGATGCCCTAGTGTGATGCTGTGCTCCAGTACGGAGCACCATAATACCATTCAGCATCTGAGAGCTCCAGAGCTTCAGTAAGAAAACGTGGAGGAAGAACTGATGCATCCGTCTCCTTAACTGCTTAATCCTGGTCAGGGTCGCGGTATTCACTAACATTTATTTGTAATCATAAGGAGCAAGGAGGTAGCTAGCTTGCCTGCTAGGCAACCCTCAACCCTTAGAGGGAGGCATGGCACTGCCACTAATCACAGACAGGTGTAGACACCTGTTGGCCTTGTTATTTAGGAGCAACAAAGGGCAACCTACCAGGACATCAGTGCTTAGCCTTTGCGCGACAAGTGCAGCCAAACAACTCAGCCGGGTTGTATTTTGCTAAACACTTTACAATCTGTCTCTGGCTTCTTCAAGCCTTTTTTCTCTTTCTCAAGCTGTCTTGTCTTAGACTACATAATTAAGAAGGAAAAGAGGGAAAGAAACATTACCCTTCCTCTAAAGAAAGAGAGGTTTTGTTTTGGTTATTCACCTCTTTTGTTTGGATGGCTAGTTTCCTATTTGTTTTGTTCACCTCTGCCACGAGTATGCCAGATTGCCTTCCCTGACAGGCTTTGCTCTCTTTTTCTACCTTTCTATAACACTTACAGTATCTGTTAAATCTCTGACATTTGAGAAGTCTATGAAATTCTATTCAAAATTCCTGTGAATTTGGTAGGGCCATATCCATTCAGCTGCTGCTTGTGTTTACAGCCTATTAATAATGTCTGATGGCTATTTTAGTGCCAAGGGCTGGACCAAGGAACCTACGTGTGTTTGATGCCACCACCAGCACTCTCAGTATTGGCTGGGATCATGCCGAGGGCCCCGTACAGCAGTACAGGATTTCTTATGCCCCAACCACTGGAGACCCCATCACTGAGTTTGTGAGTATTCTCTTATAAAATACCAATGGTTCCCTTTACTGTATATTTTGTTCATTGTCTGGCTCAAACATACCTGTTAATCCATTAACAAGAATTTCTTCAGTTGAAATGGGTATGTTAGAATGAAGACAAGGGGTGAACTGGCCACTCCAAAACCTACTGATTGTCTGTATGATGGTTTGAAATAATTATCAAGCACAGAATCAACTTTCTGTCAGGAAAACAGCTGGAGAGCTATAGGTGAAGGGCACAGACGTAGCAGGATGATGATGGAGTAAGCTTCTTATTCAAATTCTCACCTTAAATCATAGCTTTAGGGTTATACTGGTAGGTGCCTAGTAGGATTAGGGTTATATTGGTAGGTGCCTGGCATGTTCATGAGTCCACCATCAGGAGAACACTGAACAACTGTGGTGTGCATGGCAGAGTTGTAAGGAGAAAGCCACTGCTCTCCAAAAAGGACATTGCTGCTCGTCTACAGTTTGCTAAAAGGCTTGGAAGAATGTTTTATTGACGGATGAGACCAAAATAGAACTTTCTGGTTTAAATGAAAAGTGTTATGTTTGGAGAAAGTAAACACTGCATTCCAGCACAAGAACCTTGGTCCATCTGTGAAACATGGCAGTGGTAGTATCATGGAAATCTAGAACATTTTAAAGGGTTCCCAAACTTTCATGCACAACTGTATACTGATAGGTGCCTGGTAGGATTTGTTTCAAGACACTGGCACTGTTCCAGCTTCAGAATGTTCAGTCTGAACAGAAATAGTGTGCTTGTATTATAATACAAGCTTTATTTTCCATAAAGCTTCAATTAAATTCAGATTTTATTCCTTTTAACAATGAATGACCTGGAAAGGTACATGCTCATCTACTGTACCTCTGCTTGACCAACAGACACCATTTCACATACACAATCTCAGAACAGACCCCCAAGCATTAATTCAATGTTGTTTTGATCTGCCCTCGTCTTTTTTCTTTTTTCCCTCGTCCCTCTGACCTCTTATAGACTCTCATTCATATTGGCCTTACTTAAACCCTATTCTTTCCTTTAACCTACATCTACCAAACGTCCTGTTCTCACTCAGGACAGATCCCCAAACTAGAATCCACAGCCATACTGACTTGCGCTCCTCTATGTATCACTTATTCATTTCTCGTTCCTCCCACAGACTTCCATTCATTTTCATCAACACCGAACAAGCACTTGCCAACCCACCACTCAGCAACCATCCCGTACACAATAGCAACCTCCTAGCAACATGTTAGCAACCACCTGGGATATCTTAGCAACCACCTAGCAGCACCACAGCAACCACCTGGGATACCATAGCAACCATTTTGAAGCAGCATCACAACCACATAGCAACCATGTAGCAACATTCTAGAAACTAATTGTTATTCCATAGCAACCACCTAGAAACTGCCTGTGACAATCACTCTGCATTTTTGTCAGGAAATGCAATCATCTAGTTACCCCTGAAATCAGCCTACAGTCTATAAATTCATATCAATGCTGTGTTTGTCCACAGACTGTTGTTCCTGGGAACAGAAACAATGCCATTCTCCAAAATCTGTTCCCTGAAACTCCCTACAATATTACAGTTCAGGCTATATATGCAGATGGACCTGGAGGCTTTCTGGTCGGGAATGGAAAAACACGTAAGTACTACACAAAACGTGAGCTGTGTAATAATATATTACATTAATACACAAAAGTTGTTGTGATAGATTCATCTGCCATCTTTGTTGAGTGAAACTGTGATGCATTGTGGTATGTTAGAAATGGCCGACACCTTAAATAGAACACCAAACAGTAAATAAGGTTTGATTTCAGACACATCCATGGCTTTTGCAATGCCACGTGTTGATTCTGTTCCATTTGAAATAGGTCTCTTAGCATTGTAAGTGGCTTAAATTGAATACTTTATTTATCCTTTCTTACAGGGATTTTGGAATTAGTTCTTGTTAGAACACACACACACACACACACACACACACCACTCTCTCACTGGTAGCTGACTGTCCAAGTTAGTTTTTGTTGTATATATTTTGGCCCTGTTCTCCACTGTTAGCATGTGCCAGACTCCAGAAGAGTGCTCTGTGCAGCCGTCCACTGCCCAGCTACCTCATCAACACCACAGCAAAAATAAACCCAACCTAAATGCCCATATTAATCATATTGGCAGCATAAACACAGGGCAGGAAAATCATGGGGAATCCGTTCAGTAGCAGCCTAGGCTTTATCATGCATGTAAGATTGCCTTGTCCTATTGGAAATGAATCATGCTTTGGCTGGCTAACTGGTTTCTTGTCCACAGTTGGCCTGTTGGCGCCCCAAAACCTGCGCATTTCTGACGAGTGGTACACACGCTTCCGTGTGGCTTGGGACCCTGCCCCGGCTCCAGTGATGGGATACAAACTGGTTTATCAGCCCACAGGTACAAGTACTGACTTTTGATAAAAGTAATATTGATCTTCAAGCCCAACAGATTTGAATAGATAATCTCTCCCATATTCAGAGCACCAAGCACTAAATGTTCTTACACATTGCTCCTGGAACCAACATTAAACATGTATGTACCACAGTAGCTCTCCTGTTGGTTCAGTCCAGTCTTCATTGCCTTCACACATCAGTTCAGCCCAACATCTTGTGGTCGTTTTGGAGGTTTGTTCCTCTTTGGAACACTGTTGACTGGAACTCTATCGTTAGGGAGAATTCAGTCATCTAGCCATTACGGTCTGGCTCTCAAAATGACTCAGATTTGGATGCTTTTGCTGGTTACTTGAAGTCCTGAGAGTACTGGACTGTAGAACCCAACAGATGGGTTTGTGGTCTTGGATGTATGTAAACCAATTCAACACATTTTTACTCATTTTACTTTGTTTGGCAATAGTATGTGAATTTCATGTAGACCATAAATTCACTATAAGACCAAAACGTTTTGGACACTTATTGCCAACAGAGATGCATAAATACACACACAGCTTGTCTAGTTACGTGTAGGGTGATCATCAAACATCCTGTGGATCATCAACTAAATTCTCACAGCAATGCTCCAGAATTTACTAGAAAGCTCGTTTTATACACTAGAGTTATTTTAACAAAAGCAGAAAAAACTATTTTAAGATCCTTGATTTTGGAAGAAAAAATAAACATTCAATCTTTATACCCAAAGTTATGTGGTTGTTTTATTGTGTTTTTTGTATGTGTTGTTGTTTTTAAGTTTGATAACATTTGTTGTTTAGATAAGGACGAGTCTTTGGAAGTGTTTGTCGGCGATGTTACCTCCTACACTCTTCATAACTTGTTCCCTGGCACCACATATGATGTCAAAGTATATGCTCAGTATGATGCTGGTCTGAGTGGAGCACTCATGGGACAGGGAACAACACGTATGTATCTAATCTTTACTATTGTATATCATGTTATTTAACTAATTAAATGTTTTCTTAAGGCATATTACTAATCTAATTATCATACATGACCAATATGACAAGGAGGATGTTAGTGCAAGTGCATTTGAGTGACAAGTTGACAAATAAGCACTAGCTTGAAATATAAAGTCCAATATTGACCTGAATCTGGCAATGCAATATGTATCATAATATGGGGTTAGGATTCAATATATTGTGATTTACAGTACTGTCAGCAGTGCATCCTTACACGCTTGTTTATGTTGCTGCCTGTTATGCACTGGATGGTATTGCCATTTTGAACCTAAAATAAGTTGTTCTAGGAGTCGGTTTGTTGGTTATTATTATGTGTACTGTACCAGCACAACGACAATAAAAGATTATTGAACCTTGAGTGCAAGAGTTTAATTGCTAAAGACATATTACAATACAGCAATCTTGTGGTTTGAGGTTTAAACACAACACAAAATGTACCACTCTCTGCCACCAGTTTTTACATGTACACTATTAGAAATCAAACCAATCAATACACAATGAGTAAGGGGCTTCTGTCTTTTTTCTCACTGATGGCAGTCATTAGCTGTCATTGCTTGCAGCTGTGACTGGCTAATTCCTGTAAAATGTATGAGTAATGCTTGAATAATAGCAATACAGTAATTACACTTACTTTGATCCAAATGTTATTATTAAACTCCAAGGTAATCTGATCATAGTTACATAGGTCAGCTGAAGTTGGCTCTTTTTATAGATATCCATTTGAACTGTATTTGCCCTAGTCACTCCCTTTGGGTAAAAGCATTTGCCAGACGCATGAATGAACATGTAAATGTTACAGTGGCAAAACTATTGACCTTTTCATTCCTTTCTTATGCCTTCCCTCTCTATTCAGTATACCTCAATGTGACCAACCTGGAGACGTACGACGTGGGTTACGACAAATTCTGCATCAAGTGGACGCCTCACCGAGCGGCGACTTCTTACAGGATCAAGCTGAACCCTCTGGATCGTGAGTCATGCACGCTAATCCTGCAGTTATTTTCAGATTGTTTCAGATTGCTTCCTTCACTTTCCTCTTCCTTTTGTTTGTATAAATAGCTGAAGCTGTTTTTGATGGTTGCTATGAAACATGCAGCCCCTCATCCCCCGTGCTGGGTGTTCATCAGTCATCAGGAATGACAAGACATCAGTGGCTCTGACCAAGTCTAGACTGTGTGTTTATCTTAAGGGGTTTTCTTCACTTATTCAAATGCATAAGACAGAATGCACGTGACCTCCGACGTTTTCACTGATTAGAATGACTGCATTTTTAAGTGCTTCTTCTTTAAATCCATCTGGTTTATATTCACTGGTAGAATTAAGGATGGCTGTAAAAGCCAGGATGTTGGAGTATCTATAAGTGCTGGTGGTAGTTATTAGTCTGACAGCCAGGGTCCCTTTTTGCCAAGTTCCCAAGAAGTAAACAACATGCTAGTGGTTCCACTGTGATGCAAAAGAACATGCCAAAAAGGCTGCAAGAAAGAGGAAATTAGTTCACCACCAATGTCTTGGATTAATAAAGAACGGACAAGGTCTGAGACTTAATCAGCTGTTGCTTGGTATCACATGCTGTTTCACGAAAAAACCTTACCAAGGTTGATGAGCTAAAGCAAGGATAAGGTTTAGGATTACACTGGATCAAGAAAACATGTAATCTTAAGTGAAGCCGTATTGTCCTGTTGGAGGTACACAATATGTACCCTTACTGGCCACTTCATTAGGTACACATACCTTCATTGTCAACATCAGCAGCTCTGCTGAGTGATCAACTCGTACCAGCACAACACACTCTAACACACCACCACTACATCAGTGTCACCAGGAACAGGTGAGGAACAGGCTGAAAGGAGGCTTACAAGTTATACAGAGAAACAGATATTCACCTATAAAATGGACAGTGAGTGTTGATGAAAGGTTTGGGTACCTAATGAAATGGCCAGTGTGTGTATTATCATTTATATTTGCTGATAAATGAGAAAATGGCATCTCTGCACTGATCTGTGTAGCCCAGAGAATATGAAGAAACTACCGCTAGCTGTTAAAATCTTCTTAAGCCTGTCTACTGTACTCTACACTGATCAGCCATAAGATTAAGACCATTCAGGTGCCACCAAAACAGCTTCAGTGATCATGGACTCCACGAGACCTCTGTGGTCTCTGGCATCAAGATGTTTTAAATCCCCGCAGACTGGACTTACTGTTTCAGCACATCCCACAGATGCTCAGATTGAGATCTAGAGGCCACTGATAGTTGGTACTGACCACTGTTGACCGAGAGTACCTCACATATCTTGCCACTTGTGTTTATTCATCCAAAACGTCGTACACAAGAAATTAATGTTTGCATACCATCTAATGCCCAACCTTCATATGTGTCATTGTTAGATCTGAGAGTGGGATTAACGTTGTGGCTAACTGGCATATATAGCCTTTAAAAAGTGCAGAAATTCCATACTGATATCTGTATTGTTATGATCTGTTGTTGCAGCGGCAGCCAAAGGGCAGCAAGAAATCACCATCACAGCAGCTCAGAGCCACTACTGCTTTGATGGCCTGAGTCCGGACTCTCTGTACAGTGCCACCGTGTTTGTACAGACCCCCAACCTGGAAGGACCTGGAGTCAGTACTAAAGAGCGCACATGTAAGCTCTGCCAGCATTAGGTCACGTAGGTTTTGGGCTTTAAGATCCAGGTGAATGCTTATTTATTGTGTCTCTTACAGTGGTTAAACCAACACCAGTGCCCACTCTCCCTCCAACTCCTCCACCACCACCCACCATTCCTCCTGGCTGGGCAGGTAAGGGCTTCCCTACATGCTACAATACTATATTGGAATATATGAGCTGTGTATATATAGGTTCAGATTAGGAAACATCTCAAAAGATCATATATAGTGTTGAGGAGTGTTAGACCGAATAATCAGCTGATTATTGACATTTTTGATAGATTTTTTTGTAGATCCTTTTGTCTTTTTGTCATAAATCAACAAATATTTTGTTTCTTATATTAATATTTTATCAGATGCCAAAACAGGACACAACATATTACAATATTATATATATATATATATATATATATATATATATATATATATCTCAGCTGTCAGCCACCCTGCACTCTACAGTATATTAGCAATAACCATTGAAAAACCTATATCAGTTGATCATTATGAATGAATGAACAGTACACTTATATAGCGCCTTTCTAGATACCCAAGGATGCTTTACATTCAGCACACTCCACCTACACACACACACCGGCGAGAAGCGGCAGCCAATCGCGCACAGCGTACTCTCAACCGGAAGCGACCATCCACCTGGAGGACTGCATCGAGCACGAGGGGGATCACCCAGGACAGCGTGCCAACCATATCTGGGCATACATATATTCATACACAGACATACACACACACACACCAGGGTAATTTTTTTTTAGAGTAGCTAATCCACCTGACCTCCATGTTTTTGGAGTGTGGGAGGAAACCCATGCGGACACAGGGAGAACATGGAAACTTTGCTCAGATTTGGACTCGAACCCAAGACCTCAGCGCTGAGAGGCGAGCGTGCTAACCACTAAGCCACCGTGCTGCCCCAAATTATAGTTGAGTTATGTTAGAACTGAAGTTTAGGAGGACGACCATGCCTGAAGATGAAGACCCACCATCCCTTCTTGATACTTCAGTCTCCTTCCTTATAGGTGTACCAGCTCTATAGCTCATAGCAAACACCACCCAGAACTCCAACCCAATCTTTATCTCACTCTTACATCCATTTTTAAGTGCTATTTATGAAGGCATCTACATGGTCATATCAAAATATTCTGTCCATATTATGGTTTGGAATGAGCTCTGGGACGTCAAATATGCCATGTGACCTCTGATACTTTCCTTGTTGGTCCTTTGTTCGTTATAGAGGTTAACTCACTGTGGTGTGTCGATTGCTCTGTACCACTTGTCGAAGTTGTCATTCCCCTCTGGCATTGATGACCTGTGGGGTCTACTGTTATACCATTGGGAGGCTCAATATACAAGAAGTTAATTATCAGTACATCTTCACTACAGCAGATCTAGAACATCCCAAGTTAGTGGTTTCCAAGATGCTATCACACTTCTCCCGGTACTCTATTGTCATGCACTTTTGGGCATCAGTTACATTGCATCTTTTGGCTATGATGGCTGTTTTTCACTCTGATACAACTGATTAGTGAGTCACTTATTCACATGTGCTGCCAACCCTGTCAGCTGGCATCTGTGGCATCCTGAGCCGAGTTCATTCCAAAGTAGTGCTAGTCATAATATTCGGATGACAGTGCATGTTTGCAGAGTGATACAGAATTGGAGGGAGCCTTGAGAACTTGGGCCCAAGACAGGGTTGCTTCTGCTTCTCACTAAAAAAACAGACCTCTGGCCTGCAACTGTCCTTTGCCTGCAACATTTGGGGATTTGCCATATGTCTGACTGGAACATAGTCAAAGAAATCTGTCCAATGGCCAAGGTGGACGACTGCATTGGGATCAAATATCTTTGTAGCGTGCATAAAATCTGAGAAAGATGGGAATCAATGAAGTAGCCTTTGAGATATGTTACTGCTAATTTATTATATTCCACTGACAGACAATGAGCAGATTACAGTGAGTACTGTGGAATCTAGAGAGAGTGTTTATCTACAAACATCCCAAGTTAGAGGCTCTTGGACTAAGATTTGGTCAAATCTGTATCAGTTTAATACACAGCAGCTCCGGTCCAATAAAAGTGAGCCTCCAATTGGACTGACACCAGCTCTACTTTGGAGCCTCTTCAATTTCATTTTCTTCACCGAGTCAGTTAGCCGTGGTGGCCACATGATGAAGACTGTGGCTGTTTCCTCTTCTCATACGGTCACTTTGAGTGCAGGTGTTGAGTGAGACCAGAGAAGCAGTGAGACCTTGGTAGATTGAAGTGGATTTAAACAATCCAGAAAGCAAAGGAAGGAAAAAGGAAGATGCTGAACTCTGCCACAGTGCATCAGGCAAACATTAGCTTAGAAATTTGCCAAGCTCCCCTTTGAGTGAAAAAAGCCATTAAATTCAACTCATTCCTAGCCCTTCTGGACACCAAATGTTGTCCCTCCCCCTCTTGTGTTTATATTCACAGGAAAGTGTGATCAATTAAAGCAGTAATTGCAATGTATAGGTTCATTATGTCAATGGTTTTGTTTGTGAAGGTCTTTTTTCCCCCACAACTTTTGTTCACTGGCTGACTCTAATTAGAAGGCTAAGCTCTGTGCTGGTCTTCACAAGGAAGCCTGAGGGAGAAGGTTGTGGCAAAGTCTGCTTCAATTTTTCTGAGTTGTTTTTCTGTCTCAGTATGCAAAGGTGCCAAGGCAGATGTGTCGTTCCTCATTGATGGTTCATGGAGTATTGGCGAAGAAAGCTTCAACAAAGTGCTGCAGTTCATCTTCAACATCATAGGAGCCTTTGATGTGATCGGCCCCTCAGGCATGCAGGTATGGGACCTGGGTGAATTTTCTATATCTGAGATTGAAGGACTTAATATAGCTATTTTAGCTTAATAGCTAAAAATAGCTAAAAACATTATTTTTGCACAGGCTTAGCCTGACCTGTTTCTAAGAATTTTATAGCTCATTTGTATTTACACCTTTGTGTACACAGTCCATTCCTGTATAACAGTTTTCCAAACTCTTCATGTCTAAGAATTAAATACACAGTTTTTGTTACTGTGCTTTTAAGACTGATAGAATGTAAACTATCTCTGTTCTGATTGACTGAGCTGTAGTTTACCTCATGTAGGCTGAAATATGTAAACAGCAATGGGTGGAGCTAAGATTGAATGTTTTGATTTTGTTTTGTCATAAGGAAATATCTGCTAGTCTATGGTAACAGGTGTAATTGTAGTGCAATTATCTTTTTTTATCTGCTATGTTTTATAATTTAATTTTGTTTTGTTTTCAATTTGTTATTGGCTACAATACGTTGGTTGGTTGGTTGGTTGGTTGCTTAGTTGCTTGCTTGATTCATTGGTGTGTTGGATGATTAGTTGGATGATTAGTTGGTTGATAGGTTGGTTGGTTGCTTGATTGGTGTGATAGATTGTTGATTGGTGTGTTGGTTGGTTGATTGATTGATTGGTTGGATGGTTGATTAGTTGGTTGATAGGTTCATTGTTTGGATGGTTGCTTGGTTGATTGTTTAGTGTGATAGATGGTTGATTGGTGTGTTGGTTAGTGAATTGATTGATTGATTGATTGGTTAATTGATTGGTTGGATGGTTGATTAGTTGGTTGATAGGTTGGTTGGTTAATTAGTTGATTGGTTGCTTGGTGTTATAGATGGTTGATTTGTGTGTTGGTTGGTTAATTGATTGATTCTTTTATGGTTGGTTGAATGATTGATTGATTAGTTGGTTGGTTGCTTGCTTGCTTGTTGATTGGTTACTTGGTTGATTGATTGATTTATTGATTGTTGTTAGGTTTCTTGGTTGATTGCTTGGTTAGTTGATTGGTTACTTGGTTGATTGATTTATTGATTGGTTGTTAGGTTTCTTGGTTGATTGCTTGGTTAGTTGATTGGTTACTTGGTTGATTGATTGATTGATTTATTGATTGGTTGGTTGTTAGGTTTCTTGGTTGGTTGCTTGGTTAGTTGTTTGGTTGCTTGCTTGTTTGTTTGGTAACTTGATTGGATAATAGGTTGCTTGCTTGGATAGTCGATTGGATGATTGTCTGCTTAGTTGCTTGGTTAATTAGTTGGTTGTTTGGATATCTGCTTAGTTGCATAGTTGACTGGTTGGTTGTTTGATTGATTACTTGATTGGTTATCTGATCTTCTCCTTATGTTTTGTGGATGCAGGTTTCTTTTGTGCAGTATAGTGATGATGCCAAAACAGAGTACAAATTGAACACTTACAATGACAAAGGCACTGCACTGGCAGCCACCCAGATAATCAATTACAAAGGAGGAAACACAAAGACAGGTTTGGAATCTATTATCAATGTTTCCCATCACTTCATATTCCATATTGATTTTCATATGAAATGATAACTTGCAAATGTTCTTAAAAATTTCAGGCATTGCTCTTAAGCACGTATATGAAAAAGTGTTTGCATCTGACAATGGCATGAGGAGGAATGTCCCCAAGGTGGTTGTGGCAGTTACAGATGGACGCTCTCAGGATGAAGTGAAGAAAAATGCTGCTAAACTTCAACATGCTGGTAAAATACTCTTTTTTGGTGTTTTTATGGCCTGAATTGGAGAATAGAAATGTTTATTATGGAGCAACCTGTAGTTAGTCCTCAGAGGTTAAGGTCCACAACCTGTCACTACCCAGATAATCATCTTAAGTAACAGCCTATTTTGTTGGTAGATCTTATAGATTGCTTGAATCTGTTTCCACTATTCAGATATTTATTATTACGTCTTGACCCTACTACTTCTGACAGTCAACTATGTTCCACTAGGTAGATGTTAACATGCAACCAACAAAACAAAGCATGACTATGAAACATTGCCTCCAGAAAAGTTATGGATTAAAATGAGTTTTGATACAGACATTAATACTGTACATATGATGACTGTTATACTCATGTATTCTTTCAGGTTACAGTGTGTTTGTGGTTGGGGTGGCTGATGTGGACTTTGCTGAGCTGCAGAACATTGGAAGCAAGCCAAGTCAGCGACACATCTTTGTTGTGGATGACTTTGACGCCTTCGCCACAATACAGGACAATCTGGTCACTTTTATCTGCGAGACTGCATCCTCCAGTAAGTCCAGTTTGCATGTCTATAAAATGTGTAGGTTAAAATTGATAAAAGCACCTTCACCTCGTGTTGTACGCAGTAAACCTCATGCTTTAGTTAAAAAGTAAAAATTTGTCAGGCTGAGGCAGAACGTGAACAGACAAACGCAGATTACAATAAATCATATTTATTAAATAGTAAGTAATAGTAATCCAAATACATAAGCCAAGAAACAGTCCAAAGTCAGTAACTGAGCAAGGCATAAACATAATCAGAGGGCAGAGAATATGGGTAGACAGAATACAAACAAGGGTCAGAGAACAGATAAATACAACAAAAGAGATTCTGATAAGGTTTCACAAATACTAAACTAACAAACAGAGAAAAGTCTATACAAGACGCTAAACTAACAAACAGAGCAAAGGCTATACAAGAGGCTAGGCTAACAAACAGAATAAAGGCTATACAAGAGGATAAGCTAACAAACAGAGTAAAGGCTGTACAAGAGGCCAGGCTAACAAACAGAGTAAAGGCTATACAAGAGGCTGGGCTAACAAACATAGTAAAGGCTATACAAGAGGCCAGGCTAACAAACAGCAAAGGCTATACAAGAGGCTAGGCTAACAAACATAGTAAAGGCTATACAAGAGGCCAGGCTAACAAACATAGTAAAGGCTATACAAGAGGCCAGGCTAACAAACAGAGCAAATGCTATACAACAGGCTAGGCTAACAAACAGAGCAAATGCTATACAACAGGCTAGGCTAACAAACAGAGCAAAGGCTATACAAGAGGCCAGGCTAACAAACAGAGCAAATGCTATACAACAGGCTAGGCTAACAAACAGAGCAAAGGCTATACAAGTGGTTAGCCAAATCTATAATAAAGGGCTACAGAGGATGAAAAGGGATAGACAGAATGACAAGGGATGATTAGAAATGGAGTTCAGGAGAGAAATGGAGTTTCCATGAGGAAACAGGACAGGTTGGAGGAGTGGGGAGTGTGACAAAATAAAGAATTCATTTGAAAAAACAAAAACTGATTTGTCATTTTTCAGTTTCTTAAATAATTTGTAAATGCCTGTTACTCTATACATTATGTGTAAAATTAATAATAACTGGACCAAAAAGAATTGGCCCCAAATGACTTAGAAGAATGTTTGGTTCCATTGACTTCCATTGAAAGCAAAGTAGGTACTCTTGTAAAGTTACTATTTGGAGAATATCTGTTTTTGCAAACAAATATAGTAAACCCAATTCCCAGCTCATTCTTGTGGCTTTTGACTTGTTTTATATCTCACACAATTAATTAGTAATTGTAATTTCTGTTTAAAAAAACCTCTTTTCACAGCTTGTCCCCTGATCTATGTGAACGGCTTCACATCACCAGGTAAACATGATCAACGTTCCATTTTCCTCATGCCTTTCCTCTCTTATAGTTCACTTAGAGATCTATACTGGTTTACATTTGTATACACACTTCAGTTCTTCTCTCTCATAAATATATATATTAAATTTCAAATAACATTCCTATTAGTTTCAATGAACTGATTAATAACTGAGTAATAAATCTAGAGTTAATAGGCTTTTCTTCATTTTTTCAAAATCTTAAGATGAGCACTCACTCTAAACTCAACCTAAAACCAAACACTAACCCTCTTCTCTAGTCCAAGCCATAAATCTGGTTCTGATCATGATGGCACAGTTTATTTGGGCGTCAGTAAGTTCATTTGAACACATGTTTAACAGATTACTTTTGCACATTGATTCTCATTTGGCAAAAACACAACATAATTTTATTGATTTTCGCAGAGGCATTGTGAACTTGGCCAATCACAGGCCTCCTTAACTTTGGCATGGTGACAAAAACCATTGACAGTTAGGCAACTACAACTACTAGTTTATCTTCTTCCTTCATTGATCATGGATCTGAAATGGTACCACATTCCACATAGATCAGATCTCTGTAGCCCATTTTCAGCAGATTTTTGAAGTGCAGCACCATGCATAATGAAGGTGCAGGAACATTGCTCAAAAAGATCTAATTGCTGGACCACACAGCCGAAGCTTGATTGTCTGAGCTTTATTGGCTTGTTCCTAAAAACTAGCCCAGCCAAGCATGATTACTTAGGCCTCATTAATCAACCACAATTTTCACACAGATTGACGTTCACCAGTGTTTTCTTATTTGGGATTTGTTCTTCAGTAAGAACAGAATCTATACTCACTGAACAGTACACATAACACAATTGGTTAATGAGTTTTCTTCAGTTCTCCAGTTGTATAAAGCCTGGCTCACACTACAGGATAATTGGGGCAGTTTTGGGCTGAATGGCTCATCCTGACAATATTAAAAAGTCTCCCAATTTCAGGAGGATTGTAACCGATTGTCTTCCCAGATGATGCTTTAGTGTGGGGGGGTCAATAATCCAATCTTTACCCCTCCAATCTTGCCCATGTGCAGTTGGGAGCACCCTGATTGTGAACAGTAATTATAAAACATGTTCAATATTTATGATTCAGTATCATGTAGTGTGGGATGGATTTTCTGGTGTAAAACATCATGTTGATGTAACGGCTGAAAGACCTCAACCAATGAGAGCTGAGCTGAATAGAGCTTTCAGTGTGTACGGGAGAAGTATAGCGCATTAAAAGTCAAGAACTGAGAAAGGTTGAGAGCTGTTGGCAGCAGCATGAGTATCTTTTTAGAAGTGCTGTAATGGTTTCATCCACATCCTTTTCTTTTTCATAGCTTTTTTTTCTGAGCAGAATAGCAATACAATAACTTAACTGTCATTCATCATGTTTGTTTATGAGAAACTCCCACCCCTCTCATGACATAGCAGCTTACATGAAACTCCCGTGAGTAGTAATAACATGTGGGCAGATTGTGTAGTGTGGGTACCTTTATGACTAACAACGATCAAGGACAGAAGAATCTGTGAAAAATGTCATTTTATGTTTGGTGTCTCATGTTTAGGGATTTTAAAATCCCGTAGTGTGAACCAGGCTTAATGTTACAGGATTTAAATTACAATAATTACATTGTTGTCTACATTCATATAGTGTTGACACAGCATTGTGATGAGGTTATGTGCCTGCTGGGGGTGTTGATGTCAGAACGTTTTGCATCTTCCTTATTTTTCCTTCACTCTGAAACTGTTACACCTAACAAAATAAATATTTAGGAAGAGGACTCTGACTGTAGTGTCTTGTTGTTTCAAGCTAATGCCCAATGAATTCACTTCTCTACCTTCTGCTTTTTGCTACAAAGTTTTTGCATCCACCACCATGTTTTTCTCCTCTGTACTTCAGTCCCATTTCTTAGTTCATCCCCTTCCTTCTGGCGGGTTCAACTGTAGGTCATAATACAGAGTGTCTATTTGCTTCTTTACCCAAAAGACTATGAATAACTTTAATATTAATGAAGATATGCTGATGAAATTTGGTTAAATATGCCTCAGTCTGTGTGAAAAAGGCTGCCATAAGATTAGAGTGCAGGTCGATGGGTATTCATTTCTGATAACTAATATCTATGGCTGTCGGAGTAGAAGTCGGCGCCCATCCAGCCCTCTCCATCACTGCCGCTGCAGTGAGACATTAAAGCCCTCAGTTATGCTCATAGACACAGCACAGGATGCTGGTTATTTCACACTGAGATCTGTGCAGTGATCTGTGTATAATGTGTCAGTGCACAGTACAGGAGGAAGTGTTCATGGTCTGAATGTACTGAATAACAGACTCCATTCAGACACATCACCACCTGATCAGGAGAAAAAAACTGCATGCTGGACATTTTCAGCACATGTTGTAACATCAGTCTTTTTCACACAGACTGAGGTTTATTTAAACCAAATTTCATCACCAGATCTTCATTAATATTAAATTGTTCATGATTGTTTGGGTTAAGAAGCAAACGGGAGACCCTATAGAAGCTACCCAGAATAGTCATTAATCACTTTTCATCCAAAATACTCTGACAGCATGATCCTAACTAGACAAAGCTATGGAACTAATGTGTACACTGAGTAGTTATGAAAGTCACATTCATCTTTAGATGACCATCCAAATTTAATGGGACCCTCATATGTTCTTCTAGGCTTCAGAATGCTTGAAGCCTTCAATCTGACAGATAAGATGTACGCTGCTACCAATGGAGTATCCATGGAGCCAGGATCCTTCAACAGCTACACAGCCTACAGGCTTCACAAAGATGCGTTTCTCAGTCAGCCCTCAGCGTGAGTGCTTTCATCCCCTCATTATTCTGCCATGTTTCTGAGTAAACTCTTCAGCTTCCTAAACAAATCAATCCCTTCTCAAAGCATGACGTAGATTTGCTTAGTCATAGATTATGCCAGTGTTATCAAATCACAAGACCAGTTCAAGACGTCACAGCATAACAATGTCTTGTTGAGTGATGCTGTCAATCACAAGTGCTGACTGGAAACTATGGTAGTTTCTGTGTGACTTTAGCCCTATATTATATTTACATGTCTGTAAAAGTAGTGAGGCTCAGGGACGAGATGCCCAGTGAGGAAGCCACACAGTGCAGCAGGATCTTCCAACACTGCCACGAATTGGACAAAAAAGAACAAACATTTGCTTTTTGTTATAAATAGTTGTATATAGCTTAATTTTTACATCATATGTTCACATTTTTTACCTGTGTTAACATTTTCAATCTTTAAAATGCTTCATTTAGCATATTTTAGTTTTGTAGTAAAATTTCTAAATCTTGTTTTTATAGTTTTGGGGTTTTGTTTATACCAAACATTGGCATGGTCATCATGTTTAATGGAGTAAATAAAGGCTTAGTGTCTCGAGCTGATCTAATTTCTGAATAATAATAGTCACTTCAAGTGATGGATAGTATTCATACAAATTGCACCAAAATTGAGGCATTTATAGGAAAGCCTTTGTTATGACCGCACTCTGGAATGTTACCCTTCGAGTGTAAATACAATTTGTTGTATGAAATTACAGGGTTATGAAGCTAAACGTTTTGAGTTCTGCTTTGGTCTTAACATGACGTATCTTGCCCGGCTCCTTTCAGGCAGACAGCTAGACCCCACTGTCACCTGAAGTGGAGTCGATGGATTTACAACACACTGTTAAGTCAATCGCCATTGGCTATCCTGACAGGTCATGACATTTGTAAAAGAATATGCCCTGCCCTGGAACGCTGAAGTCTAGCAACTTTTGGGCCCCTGTTGAGCCACATGTTCCAAAAAGCATCATAACCCATAGCTGTATGATCTTTTTACCATACTCACAGATATATCCACTTTCACTGACATGCCAGGTTTGCTTTCAAACCCCAACAGGGAACCTGTGCTGAGCTGAACACCAATAGCTTAATGTGAAAACAGGCTCCTGGCAGCTTAGGCCTTATCAGATATCAGCAATCATTTTGCACTTTTCAACGACTGACACATACTAACTCTACTTTTGGATTTAACAGAGACATTCACCCCGATGGCCTTCCTTCAGCTTACACCATCATCCTGATGTTCAGACTTCTTCCCGACTCACCTAAACAGGCCTTTGACATCTGGCAAGTCTCTGACAAGAACCACAAACCTGAGACTGGCGTCACCATTGACCGTAAGTGTGACTGCAACACCTCTGAGTACACCTGATCTGAGCAGGTCATTTCTACCACTGATTGTATAATAAGTTATGTAATTTATGACACTGACATTCAAGCAGTGCATTTCTGTTTTCTTTCTGTATGTTGAAATTTTAAGAAATGTACAAATAATAATGTAAAATGTTGAGCATGTTTTTGCTTCTTGAAGTCAATCTTGAACTTGGACTTTTAAGATTTTGTATTTGTAAATCTACAGCTTTAAACTTAACATTTAATCTGTCTTGAATATCATTTTTTTGGAAATCGGAGCTTCTGCAGTAATCCATGATTAATATTTGAATATTCTGTTGGCCAGTCAAAGTGCAGGTTTTTATAATGTGTAACTGTTTTAATGGTGCATACAAGCAGCTTCATCATGGCAAGCTATGGTCGATAGCTAGAACAGGTTCCTTACACCACCCAGCAATAGCTACTACTTACAGTATTTTGGAGATTTGTTAAGATTGTTGGGCCACTGTGGATAGAAGTGTTTTTTACCTGCATCCAGTAAACTACTGCCAAACCAAACATTCTGTTGGGTGGTGGTTTATTGATTATAGCATTTTTATTTACCCTCTGCAAAATACTGAAAGTATGAGATTAATGATTATATCCAGGCATCAAACTGATTCAGGATCAGATTCAGCACATTTAAAACCCATTACTTTACAGTATTCTGTGTTCCCGTTTTGTGGTTGTACTTGCAATAAGAAACTGCCACCACAAGATGCTGCATATCTTGATCCATTTACCCCATAGTGGTTTAATGTGCTACTGAAAAATATACAAATATTAAACAATGCATCAACTTGACATGGCTTCGACACTATGTTTAGGCAAATATCTGAATTCCATAAAGAGTATACTTGGATATACAGTAGCTCAGCCCTATTGGTTGTAACATTTTCATCATATTCAAATCACAAAGGCATATTATCACATTAAAGTTTACAATCTTTTAATGTATTTTGTGACTTGTTTCATTAAGCTAGTGAGTATAATGATTTTACTAGTGCATCTTTTTTTTGTTTGACTCTTGACCAACATGGCTGATCTCATTAAAAATCACCAATTAATTGAATATTTCATTTGGAATTTGAGACGATGCCTTTTCAAACACTTATCAACTTTAAAAAAAAAAAAGAAGGCTGGAAACTTGTCACTTTAAATGTAATGCATGTAAAATATAGGACAGTTCATGGTTTTTGAACTCAATTATTAGCACAAAAAAAACCTTTTTCCCCAATTTTCAAATTTTTGGTGATGCGCTAACAATTTCAACAGATTCATGAACACACCACAACTGGGGCTTTGAAGGATTCATGAGGAAAGATAAAAGATCCAGCTGTCTTCACTTTCCTTTTTACCTCACTTTTTTTTGTTCCTCCTTCTTTCATTTGCTTTGACTCTCATCGCAGTGAGTGGTACCTAATAGGCTCCAGGCTTTGGTCTGCTTTGCTTGTGTCTTCCAAAGTAAGCAGCCTTGGCCTTTTCTGCTCCCTCAGTGCAAGTTCCTGCTGTTCTTGAGTGTATCATTTTTGTGGCGCAGTGTTTGAGGAGTCTTCGGCTGATAAGTGCTTTCGTGCTGGTTCTGATTTGAGAAGCTTTGCGTGACACTGAGTCTAATAAGGAGTTGGAGGCCTATATGACACTCTCTTTCTCTTTGTCTCTCTCTGTCTCTGCAGCCTCCAGCCAGACTGTTGCATTTTATAACAAGGACACACGGGGGGAGATCCAGAAGGCCACATTTGACAATCATAAAGTGAAGAGAATCTTTCATGGAAGCTTCCACAAGGTAAACACTGCTGTGTGTTTTCATTCTATACCCGTATGGAGGCCTGTAATTGGGTGCCTAATGTAATGGAAGGCTGGGGTGTGGCACATCAATCAAAAGTGTTTTCCTGTTGTGCTTACCTGTATTCAGTGACCAGAGGATGGGTTCATTTTTGGAATACAGCAGCAGCTCCAGATGTCATGATTCATAGTTTGTCTGTTTTTTTAACAGATGGCACATTCAGCGCATCCTGTGTCAGCTGGACTGTGCCAGATGTTTTTATAAAGGGGGATTTTGGACAGCTTGCTTCAGTTCACTCCTCTTTAAGCATGCTTAGAATAGTGCTGAGTGGTATTGTTAAATGGCACCATGGCATCAGATGACTTTTATTGCATGGTTCAGTGCTCCCTGGGAGCCTAGAATTCAAGTTTTTCAGCTCATTCAGTTCAGTTTATATTGATCTCTGATACATACATAGAAGGCATGGGATTTTGTTTGGGGTTAAATTGTTCAGATGTGGTGATACACTGACTTTTAAAACATATGATTTTGTTTTTCTTCCTGTAACAAGCCATGTTGCTTTTTATGGGCAGCTCATGAATATTGAGCTCCACTCTGATTGGCTGGTTTTCTGCTGTGAAGCACTCACTAAAAATACCAGAAAACTACAAGGAAATGGATCTAGCAAATGTGAAGAGAAGAGATAAGAGGAAGATAATTGATAATGATTTGCATGCGAGCGAGGAGATTTTTGAAGAGAAATGCTGTTATATTGGTGTGGAGAGAGCATTTGCCTGACCTTGAATGAGAACTAAAATCTGTAAAGGGGGTAGCTGTCCTCTGCTTGGCTGGTTTGCACACAGTAAATCTGCCAGTGTTAAATCAACACTATTAGAGTTAATTTAACACTGAGAGTGTCAAAATGTAACACTGGCAGATTTACTGTGCAACATACATTTTTAGAATTGCCTTTTGATATAGTGTCCACAGCTAGTTGTATTTACACCTGGGGTCATTTTTTGTATGCATTTTTGTTATTTTTTCTATGTTTCTTTACACTAGTACTGTGTTTGTCCTAGAAAATGGTTGTAAAATGAAACAGCTTCTCATGAAATGAGAGTAAATCTGAGGAAAAGTGAGTAAAAAGAGGAGCTGAGTAAAGAGAAATGAGAGAAGAGCTGAAGAAAAACAGAGACAGGAGGTGCAGGGTATGGAAGAGAAGTTTCTGAGAGAGGAGATGAATAAAGAGAAAAGACAGTAGAGCTGAGAAAACTCAGAGACTAGAAAAAAAGAGTTGCACAGTATAAGAGAAGTGTCTGAGAGAGAGGAGATGAATGAGAAACGAGAAGATAGAGAGGAGATGCACGGTATGAAAGAGGAGTGTCTGAGAGAGGAGGTGAGTGATAAGAGGAGAGCTGAGGACATAGAGAAAGGAGAGGTGCATGGAATGAAAGAGAATTATAAGAGAGAGGAGGTGAGTGAAGATGGTCTTGAGAGGACAAATGTCTGACCCTGAGTAGGAATTGGATGTGTAATGGTGGATGTGGTCCTGGTGTGTGTAAAGTTTGGCAGTGGAGTAAGGACTGTTATGAAACGAAAGCCACTTATGTAATTATATATGGCACAGCTTTTAAAACTTTGCATGACAATAGTGATTGGACATTACTAGACTGAGAAGCCTTTTTGTAACTCTTGTTCATAACTGAGTTTGAAGCTACAAGTCTAACAATATAACAATCAGGATATGTTACTAAGATTTGTTGTCCCAGAGGCTTTTTTGGAGAAACATCAGTGTCTACATTTTCAGCAACTCTTGTCTGCTGCATCTCACCAGCACTGTTGTTTATTCACCGGTCAAAGTGATGCCTGAATGGGGTAAAATTTATATTTGTTTATCAGTAAAAAACTAATCTGAAACATATTGGTAAAGAACAATGGGCTAGAAATGGGAAATGAAAATGGCTTGTTATATAAACTGCAGAATTGTCTTCAGCAGGGCATTACAAGCAAGCACTGCGTAGGTCCATAAGTTTCTCAACACAATTTATGAGATGACTTCCTTGTATAAGGCGCTCTACAAAAGTGTCTAGAACAGTGATCATGTTGGAGATTTACAGTTATTTCTAACAGATTCTCCAGAGGAATAATGGTGACGATGCTTGAGCAGGCTGTTAAAAACATGGTGAAGTTGTTCGGTTTTGTCTCGGCTGTGTCCTGGCTGCTTCTCAGGCTGTATGAAGTAGCAGAATGCTGGGAGAATGTTTGTGGTTATTCAGAGGCTACAGTAGCTTCATTTGTAGTGGTTTTCCTTCCTGTTTGCTCATGTATGGATGGCTGCTGTGGCCAAACCCAACTTATCCTGCATTTGAGCAGCTCATTTACAGCAAAAATCAGATGTTCCACTTCAGTCCAAAAACAGTCCATCACCAATAAAGTTACATATCCAAACGTTTTGGAACTAATGCAGTGAAAAAGTTCTGGAAGCAATAGCCTCAGTCATTAGCACCGCTAACTGCATGAATAAATGATCATACATGTTCCTCAAACCACATCAAGTTGTTGAAACTTGCTTATGTGGTTTCTGATACTCTGCCAACGTTTTCTATGTTCTTGAAGGGTTGATAAAACAGTGTGACAGGACTGTATATATAGTGTAAATTTGATTTTGAGCTGAATTGTAAGAACCTGGAATTATGATATGTATTATGATATATTGCATTACTTTTACTATCTTTAAATGAAATTTAGCACCACTTATTTCTGTTGAAGTGGAAGAGTCTATTGGCTGAAGATAGACTGCAACAATACCTTGCAATGGTCACAACACAAAACAACATCACAAACCATAATATTGTGATACTCAAGTATATTGATATTTTTCTTCCCATCTACAGTCATACAAAGAAAAAAATAATATGGTGGAAAAGCTCTTGTTTGTTCATAATTTCACTCAAAAAGGTATTATCATATTCACTGCACATCACGTGACAAATTTCACATCTTATTGTTGTAATGGTGATCAGTACGGCTTAGAGCTCATGAGTTGGCTGGACAATCAAGCACAGTAATATGGTCAGTAGTAGTTTTGGCACTGTGGGCAGGTCCTGCTGGAAAATGAAATTGGCATCTCCATAAAGCTTGTCTGCTTTAAAATCTGGTAGACGGCTGTGTTGACTTTTGGACTTAAAACATAGTGGACACCAGCAGATAATATGGCAGCCCAAACCATCACAAACTGCAGAAACTTCACACTGGACTTCAGACACATTTGATTATGTGTCTCTCCACTCTTCCTCCAGACTCCAGACATTGATTTTCAAATGAAATGGAAACTGACTTTGAAAATAGAACTTTGGACCACTGAGTAACAGTCCAGTTCTTTATCTCCTTAGCCCAGGTAAGGTCCCCAGATGTGGGCCAGTTCTGGCTGAGAAATGGCACTGCTGGCCCACTGTCAGCATGGCAAACTGCATGTGAACCAAATGTGGCCCTTATATTGAAAATACACATTTGACCCACATGTACCATAACAGATGTGGCAGTCATACATACATTTGGCTGATATGTGGCCCTAATGCAGCATATATGTGGCCCACATCTTGCAACAGGGTGCGGTCTGCCCAAGTGCCATCAATATATGCGGCAAGTGGGCCACATTAAATGGGGGATGAGGGCCAGATGTGGACCAGAAAAAAATGCTATCTGGGCCATTCTGATATTGTCTCTGGTTCAGGAGTAGCTGATACTGTATTAGGAATGGGGCAGTTTTATCCCGAGTGATACACAGTGTTTATACTGTTTGAGTTGTAACTTAATCAAACTCCAAATGGAATATTCTAATCATTTGAGATACTGGATTTCTGAATTTCTTGCGCTATAAGCCAAACTGATCAACATTAATAAGATTAATAACAAAATAATAATAATTAATAACAAAAAAAGGCTTGAAATGAATATTTTTCCAACTGTACTGAACTATTGCTGATCGGGAAAGATACATCTTACAAAGAGAAATTGAGTAGCACATCGTTTTCTATTACACTTCCCCAGAAGTGAGTGTCAAAGTTAAAATGGTCCATTATGCTCTGGAGAAGAACAGTCCATCAGTAGGAGTAGTTTTCTCGTAGCAATCTTCTTCTCTGGTCTGCCAGTGAATAAACAAACATGATTTAGATGGTCTAGCCTCAGATTGTGCATTCACCCCCACCTTTGATTGATGCTCTCTGGCTTTCTGTATGAAAATGCTTTGTGGTGTGGGCGTTTATTAGAATGGGGTTTAAAACTGAGCTTTGATTTATTATTGGTTTGTGCCTTGAGCAGCCAGAAGAGCACACTCAGCGGCTCTTGCGGATATGTTCATAGTGAGGAAACCAAAAAGCATAAAGATTGAGTGGAACAGATATCAGTCAGTGCATTACCTAAAAGCCATCTTGGCAGATTGAGTCATCTACCCCCACAGAAAGAGCAAGGCCAGATTTGTTCTCTCAGGTCATGGCTGCCCATGGCAAGCAGCATGACCACGGTTCAAGCTCGCGATTCTCTGATCATAGTGTCAGCAGCTTAATCTGCTGAACCACTCAGGGCCCTGCCCAATGCACATTTTAGGGAATTCTATGTTGTAGCCCCTTTCTGCTGACCCCCTAGTGGACAGGATACAAATATCAGGCAAATCGATTTACATTTTTACTTCTTGTAAACTAACACATTTTTTTCCCTTACTCTTATAATTCTAGTGTGTGTTGCTGTGTGTGTGCAGTGGTATAAGTGTTTGTTCAGTTAGTGAGGGGAGATGAGGAAAAGAAGGCAGAGGGGCATCTGAGCCTGCAGCAAGAGCTGTACAGACCTCTTCACAATGGCGATCGATCTGACAAAACTCACTGCTCAACTTCAGAGTGATCATGTTAAAAAATGAACTACAACTGCATTCTCATCGACATTTAATCCATCAGTGTTATGGA
>BRDA01009434.1:0-21787 GCA_036984385.1 Crenuchus spilurus | reverse complement strand
CCGTAGAAGAATGAGAATGTGTAACCGCAGCATTTGTGGATTTCATGGTAGTCTTCAAATGTCTAGAATGTCTAGAATTTTTTTTTGCTTATCTAATAAAAGTCTGAGTTATGGAAAATTTTGGTGACCACAAACATTTGAGTGGTAGTGTACATGGAGCTTCAATGGCTAACATGTTACTTATATGTTGCTGTAGGGACCAATGGGACTTCGCGGAGACATGGGACCACCAGGACCGATGGGTCTTCCCGGACCCCAGGGCCCCAGTGGACTTTCCATTCCAGGAGAAGCTGTAAGTCCCCCTCCTCACTCTCCGCTCTCAGTAGCCGGCTGTAAATCTCGCTGTGCCTCCGTCCACCAAACAGAGATTACTGAGAACATTTATTTTCCTAAGAACGGGTAATTATTGCTGCAGGTTCAGCATCCTGCATTCCATCATGTCTGCTGACGCTCGCGCTTGCTATCACGGTTCAAAGCCCTAATCCTGACTACAACGGCATAAATTCAACAAAAAGTCCTTTCCCGCCCTCCTCTCATCTGCTGTACTTACTCTTCTGCCCTTATTTAGTCAGACAACATGAAGCAAAGATTTATCCCTAAAATCCTCTCCTGAAAATCCTGCCGCTGACTTGACGGATGTGTGGTGCTTCCAGCAGAATGACAGTACACATCCTCCTTCACTTGCGTTAGCTTGTTTTTACTATAAGCTTCTTTTTTTTGTTTCCACAGGGCCGTCCAGGACCGAAAGGGGATCCGGGTGATGCTGGACTACCTGGGCAGAAAGTGAGAGCACTCTTTTGGCTCGGGAAGCTTTTTGTGGCTTGGAAAGGAGAGCAGGGGGATCATTCTTGTGCAGGCCCATGCTACTACTCTGGATTCTCGCCATATGGCAGAGCTCAGAGTGTATCCGTGCAGGGGAGGCAGACTTTAACAATAGGCTTAGATGGCGGCCTGAGACTTCATCGGGGTACAAATGGAGATTTGCTGAGCACAGTATTAATTGCTGTAATGTGTCTGGCTGCGGTGCTTTCCTGCAGGTTTTGTTGGGTTGTGTTTATTTAGAACATGTGTGTGGCTAGTGCATTCATTAGACAATGAGGTCTGACTGCTGCCATGCAGATAAATGGGTATTTCATTAGGCTGAGCACCAGGTACTCATAGATAAAGGTGTGCAAACTTCCATCTGCAGGCCAGGCAAGGCGGGTTTGCCATTAATGCAACACTGTGGATGTACTTTACTTTAGGACTGTCTTAAAGTTAGCTTACAGATATTAATTCAGTTTTACACTCTGAAACAAGCGATTTGCATCTTAATAATGCCGTCATCAAGTCATCAGAATTTGATGATCACATCCAGGTGTTGTGCTTAGTTTGGATTAGTTTGATGTTTGGTTTGATTTACCGTAATGAACATAATTGTATAAAAGTATTGATGAATGAAGCAGATATTGGATTACACTAATAATACTGTACTGCAGTGACGGGAGGTTTGGAAAAGGTTAAGCCAGGTTAAGTGTATACTCAAATTGCTGCCTGTTTTATTATAATTGGTGTTTATTCTAATATTCGTATTCTAACCCTTACCCATACTTCCCAAATTTGTAGCTTTTTAAATGTAACTCTTTATTTATATGCCTCATCAAATAACTATAATATTGTGCAAAATTTCATTTGTGTTCATAATTTGATTCATGTTTTATAATCATTATGTAAATTATTTGTAAAGTGACATTTCAAGCCTTTTTTTGTTTTAATGTTGAT
Source organism: Crenuchus spilurus (assembly GCA_036984385.1). Classification (NCBI taxonomy): domain Eukaryota; kingdom Metazoa; phylum Chordata; class Actinopteri; order Characiformes; family Crenuchidae; genus Crenuchus; species Crenuchus spilurus. Next base: position 20,026 of record BRDA01009434.1, on the reverse strand, counting down.
CAGTTTGGCTTATAGCTCATTACAAGAAGAAATCCAGAATCTCAGATTATTAGAATACTAAATTTGGAATAAATTGCTATTCAAACAGTGTCAAAATTAAAAGTAAAAAGACTTAAAATGTCTTATTTTACATGTAATGAGTAAAAATATAACTTTGAATTTTTCCCTTATATTACCATTTTTATGTATATTACAGTATAATGATATATGGTACCACACACTTATTCCCAGCATTAATGGTTTTAGATGCCTTTTACATGTAAATGTAAAAGCTTTTAAAGGCTTTGAAGTTGATCGTATGCTTAGTTAATACTTTTATTATTTAACTTTTTGATTAATTGTTATTCAGTTCATTGTTACATGAGTCAGGCAGCATCATGACACAAGCAAAGCCTCTCTCCACTCCTAGCTCTTCTGCAGTGCTGGAGAGAGGTTTGTTGTTTCAGTTGCACAACCAGCTGAGGATACCGGAGCTGCTTTAAAATCAGCCTTAATGAACAGAGCTGGGTATGACTTTGCAGGTGAGCGTGCTGGAGCAGATGCTATAGCAACATGCATTTAATGACTTGCAGAGTTTGCAGGCCAGGTTTATAATGGCCAGTAAAATGGATCTGGAATATATTATGTTGCCTGTAAATCTTATGCCAAGGCATCAAAGCTGAGAGAGGATTGATGGGAGGGGGGCGGGGGCTGCCGTGGCCTTTTAGGAGAAAATCAGGAATAAAGATTTACATGGAAGAAAAACGCTGGAGTAACAAACTGGTTTGAATTGCTTGGTCAAAGGTAGCTGAGCTGTGGTAATGCTGTCTGGGGAGGGTGTAGAGCATCTGGCTCCAAGTGTGTGTCTCTCTCTCACTCTGTCTCTCTCTTTCTCTTAGGGTCCACCTGGACCGGCTGGTCCTATTGGCCCGATGGGAATCGCTGGAGTAAGGGTGAGTTGAATTTATTCAGGAGTATAGTAGCGAAAATGGCCTAAAAGAGCTTTGGATCTGATATGTGTCCGTTTGTTCAATGCAGGGACCTCCAGGGAAGGAAGGACCAGCTGGACCCAGAGGCCCACCAGGACAAATGGTGTGTTCACCAGTTCAGAATTATCATCAGACCAGCAAAGAAAGAGTCTGAGAATCTCTCATAGCTGTGCGGTCACATAGACGTCCATTCAGATTCGCATTTTACAATTAAATCAGTACACCGCATTTGTGTGAAATTCACTTCCACGATTAAGAAACTGGACGTATATTTGCACTTTGCAACATTTGATTTGCAGATCTAATCTCACTCTTGTCTTTGTTCAGGGACCTCCCGGATCTCCTGGAATGCCAGGTCCTAATGGAAAACCTGGAAATCCTGGAGATAATGGTGTACCAGTAAGTACACACTCATTAGAACATGTTTTTAAAGGACACAGTATTATTGAACTGGAGATTATCGTTCTCGTGCAAGACGCTGCTTAGACGTGTAGCACTGTGGCATGCAATGATGAAATCAGTCACATTCCAGCGCAGCATAACACCATGCTGTCAAAAGTCTTTGTGAAATACAGCAGCCTCTTCAGCCTCTTTCATGCAGGGACAACAGGCAGAATGCAGCTCTTCAGTACAGTATTTACAGACTATAAATCATTTTTGGGGGAAGTTATGCAACTTTGTGGTTATTGCAATGTACCTCAGTGTGCACATTTTATGGGGCTTCGCCCAATGTCAGAGTCCACGGTCCAGGGCCCAGGAGGGGAGGGGGTTCCCCTGGCAAATGGCACACAAAGTTTACTTTCACTTTCCCTAAAATTGGGCATTAAGTTTACAACCTGCTGAAGGCTGCCCTCTTGTGGCAAAAATCTGACTTGTAAGATACACCTACATAAAGTCCCTTTAGTGCTGTGCAACCTGAAAAAACTGATTTCGTAGCTCAGCGGACTTAGGTCCTGGCACAAGGATTGCAAGTTGGAATCCCGGTCACACTGTTTGCCATTGGCAGCCAGGGCCCGAACAAGCAAAAATCACTACTAAGTAATGTCAGCTGGCTCAGACATCTGCCAGGTGATCCATCAGAACTAGGAATCCTGTGCTTTCCTCCAAGCGCGTTGGCTGCATGGTGGTGATGTATCAGCAGCAGCTGAAAAAGAGGCAGAGCTTGACTTCACATGTATTGGAGGAGGCATGTGTTAATCTCCACCCTCCTAGAGTCAGAGACATTACAAGAGAGAAGTAGAGTCAATGAACGGGTGGGTCACTTCACTACCAAAACACACTGGAGAGAAAATCAAAAATTAAAAAAAATTCTGTGACAAAAAATCTATTCATTGTTCAGCAGTAAACTGTAAGCATGTTAATATATTACAAATCATAAACCACGTTTATGATCATTAGAAAGACAAAACTGTAACATTTAGTGTTGATTTTATGTAGTTGCTGTATAAAAAGCCTTGGATTTAGGCATGCAGGTTCAGAATGAGAGGATTAAGAGGTTAAGTCATACCATTATGCTGTCTGCATGAAATACAAAAGCCTTTGCCTCTTTTGTGTGAAGACAACAGGCCCTTCAGGCTCTTCGTAGGTGAAATGGTTGGGTTTGGTGCACTGTGTGGCTGCATCAACATGGCCAGTGACAGTGCACCTCAGGGGAGGATTTGAGGCTTATGATGTGGGTATGTGTATGTCAAACTGGGAATGTTTCTCATTTACACAGGGACCCAGTGGCTTGAAGGGTGACAAGGGTGAAAGAGTGAGTGATGGCTTTAATATTTGTTCTCAATTCGTTTTAATTAGTGAGCTTTTTCAAGCGTGCTCGTGTTATGAATTTTTCTTTGTGTATGTTTGTCTTACGTTTCTCATTATTTCTCTCAGGGTGACCTTGCCTCTCAGGGCATGATGCGTTCCATTGCCAGACAAGTCTGCGAGCAGCTAGTTAACAGTAAGCTTTATTTACAAAGCCAAACACTCCACGTCTGCTGATTTCGTCTTTGTGTGTGTAATAATTATCATTTCGCAATCGTTCATTCTCTTACCCAGTTCCATTGTGTTGTAATTGTTTATATGTGCTTCTCCTTCTCTAAGGTCAGATGGGTCGGTTCAATGAAATGCTGAATCAGATCCCCAGTGACATGCGCAGTAACAGCCCTGGACCTGCAGGCCCCCCGGGGCTACCTGGTCCTCAGGGTCATCGTGGAGAGCCTGGGCGGATCGGCCGAAACGGGTTCCCAGGAACCCCAGGATTACCAGGCCAACAGGGAGAAAGAGGTGCGTTTCTTTCTTTACATGAAACGTGAATTGTGACACACACATTTCACACATCACCGACATGTATCACCAGTAAACTCACCACACTGTATGTATGTAAGGGTAAGAGAACATCAGATGTAGGGGTAGAAACAAAGGTGTAATTAAGTACAGATACACTCGAGTATCACAATAATATGTGTTGTTAGTCTCAAAAACACAGTAAGGATCTTTCATTCACATTTTACATGTAGCAGATACTTTTGTGTTGTGTTTAAACCCCTGACCCCTAGGTGGCAGTGTTGTAATCTTCAGCCATTAGACTCTTCCACTCCAATGGAGATAAGTAGTGTAATGTTGCGCTGCATCTAAAATTAGATTTATAAAATCACAATATATCACAGTATGTTATATTATATATCATGATATGTGTTGTATCAACAGGTGCCAATACACAGCTGTAGTGTCACTGGGCGCAGGGGATTACCCTATTCAACTAAACCTAGGATAGGGCGCCAATCCATCGCTGGGTGCACACACACACACACACACACACACACTCACGTATGGACAATTTAGAGTACCCAATCCACCTGACCTCCATGTTATTGGACTGTGGGAGGAAACCAGAGGCCCCAGATGAAACTCATACAAACACAGGGAGAACATGGAAACTCCGCTCAGATGGGGACTCAAACTACCAAATTCATAGGACTTAGTATTTAAAATATCACAGATCACAGAGTCTATAGTCTAGAGTCATTTGATGTGTCCAGGAAAAAGTCTGAGGTGAAGCTCTCTACCAGGAAGCTTACTAGATACAATATAGCATCACATTTCAGTGAGGCGCAGCTCACTCAAGCCAGAAAAAATAGTGCATTAGTTCAGCTTTGGTTTCAAAGTCTGGTTTTAAAGAGAATCTAAACTACATGCTATATTCAGAAGCTCCCATTAAAGGTAGTGATTCTTGTAAAGGTAGGAACTGTTGTAATTAGTGATGTTCCGATCAATCGGCCACTGATCATTATCGACCGATTTCCATATGCTGATCAATACCTTTTATTGCCGATCACAAAAACCGATCACCTGTAGTTCACACCTGCAGAGGCGCTGTGCGCAGTGTCCCCCGCCCCCTTTCATTCACACTGCACAGGCGGCAAATCCTAAACAAAACAAACGTCTGCCGTGTGGAACTTTTATACTTTCTCTGAGAGTGAAGTAAAATGAAAGTAAAAGTGAAGCACGTTAAAATGCTTCAACACAACAAATTTAATATGACATTTAAAGAACAAACGCTGGGCACAGTGAGATTTTGAGGCTCACTGCACAAGTGTGGAGAATGAGCACTTATTCAGCAGCTCTGCATCAAACACTGTGGACGAACACAGGAACTCATTACTGAAAAAGCTGAGATGCTCCTGTTTATTAAAAAAGAATGAATTTTGCCTTTTTTACTTGACATTATTTGATTTAGACAGTGTTGTGAGATTTATTTGACTTTCTGCACTATTTAGCCTGTTGAGAGCCTTAATGTTTTCAGTCTGTTAAAGACTGTGTTACTGATAGCAGGTAAAACGAAGTATTGTTCAGTTTCCTTTTGACTTGAATAGTTGCTGCATTGTGCTGCAAGTTTTTTGTTCTTGAAAAAGAAAATACAAACATGTTCTTGTCTAAATTAAAGTGATTTTATGGTTCCTTTATTCCATATCATGTAGCCAGTAGCACTCATAATTAAATGTAAAAAATTACAGCTGATCGTCAGCATAAGACCTGATCGAAGCATCCCTAATTAAAAGCACTGTTTTATGATTTCAATCATACACACATTTTGTAAAATTCAGAGGTTCACTAGCTCTCCAGGCTGTTACTGCGCTGGGAAAAAGTCCAGTGTTCATCCCTGGCTCTGTAAATGTGAAACAAACAATGAACCTTTTACCAAGAAACACAACAGTGTTCTGGCAAATCAGTTCTTTTGTTCCACATGCCCAGTGTTGTTACATTGGCAACACGCATGGATAAATTTTGGGGGCGGAGCTTCTGAAGGAGCACTGAAGAGAGGGGTGTATTTGAGTCATTCTCCAGAAACATGTACATCACCTTTAAAGTGCAAACAACTTAAATTTAGACATTTCACAGCAGTTGGTTTGTTTCATGGGAAAAGACTCATCTCACAGTCATGAATTTTAGACTTCAGGTGGAGGAGGCAGGGCTTACTGAACATTGAGAGACGCTTCATCTGTCAGGGATCTTCCTTTACATCTCTTACAGGCTTTCCACAGGTTCCAGCTCAGTGCACTACGTGTTGTTTTTTTATTCCTTTTGTTGTGTTTTCTTTGCCTTTGTTCTCATAGTGGTGCATGTCTGCGCTTTTGTGTGTGTGTGCACTTGTAATCCAGGGCCAGCTGGAGAAAAGGGCGAGAGAGGAAGTCCTGGGGTTGGAGAGAGAGGACAGAGAGGCCCTCCCGGACCACCTGGTATGATTTTCTTTTCACACATGCATAACCGCACTCACAGACACGTGTCTGATTTGTTTGCGTCACTTCAAGTAGCTGTCAGCACAGTTCTCACAAGGCTTTAACGTTTTTGTTTTCTTCAATTTGTAATGTAAACCAGCAGAAAGCGAAAGGTCACCAGCAGGAGCATGTGCTTTTTTCTCTTTTCTCTTTCTTGGCCTTCGGAAAGTGTGCGTTTCTCAGTGCCTGGCCAGATTTATTTTAACATCCCAAAGGTATCACAGTGAGTGTTGTTATGTAATAGCAGTTGAAAAACTAGCAAATGCTTCAATAGATTTAACCCTTTGGGCTCTAAGGGCATTTGTTTAAAGTTTGCCTTTAAAGTCACTTGCGTACAATATAACAGTCATATGTGTCATATCTGAATGCTCAGAACAGTCTCAGTCTCCATAAATGTATCATCTGACCTAGATCACTGTGTAAAGCAGGGGTGTCAAACTCCAGTCCTGGAGGGCCCGTGTCCAGCCCAGCTTTACATTTTGGAATAAAAACGAAGCATTCCAGCTAAAATCCATAACTTAATATGTAGTTCCTTGATGTAAAGATGTTAGAAGCTCCTTCTTCTTGTTGGTGTACAGTTGGACATCCAACCTTCATCATTGGTCAATTTCTGACCCCAGAGCCATTCTGGCTGGATATTTGTCTCAGTCTAGGCATGACAGTGATGTGCACTTGTATGAGTACCACAAACACTACCACACTTCTGTTCTGTTATCCAAGGTGACATTTACAATTACATTTTGTAGGCATTATCAGTCTTGCTTATGGAGTGTTGTTTGATTGCCCAAGCTGGGGATTGAACCACACTCTGCCACGTGGGGTTTAGTGGGACACCAGGTTTGTCAAACTCCAGTCCTGGAAGCGCTGGTTTCCAACACAGTTTGGTGATGTGTCTGCTCTGACACTACAGTTAAATCTGCTAAGTTGAATCAGGTGTGTTTGATCAGGAAGTTCACCACACTGTTCAGGAATCTGGACCTGCAGGACTAGAGTTAGACACTACTGGTGTAAAGGGATAATGTGGCCCTAATGCTGAAGAGTCTTTGAAATTCTTCATATCGTTTGAGAAAACGCATCTTTGCTCAGGTGAATGAGCTGTTTTGGTGTTAGAGTCCATCCGTCCATCCATTATACACTTAATCATGATCAGGGTCGCGGTGAGTCCCCTACCAGGGCAGCGCATTACACTACCTTAACTAAGGCCAGAACACAGTGCCATTGCTGGGTGCACGCACACACAAACACACACATACAGACATCACACGTTTTTGGACTGTGGGAGGAAACCAGAGACTCCTTCACACAGACACAGGGAGAACATGGAAACTCCACCCAGATGGGGACTTCAGTGATGAGAGGAAAATGCGCTAACCGCCAAGCAACCCTGGTGTAAAATAGAACATAAATGTGTTAATCGCTGCAGCTGTAAACTTATCAGGCTTCATTAAGAATGAACTGAATGAAGTGTGGGTCAATCTTCTATTGGTCAGTTTCATGCAGAATGTAGACATACACATGAATCCATCAATCACACACAGTGAGAGGCAGACTGGTCAATTCTGAGTCTCCTGAATGAATTCCTGAGTCTCCATCAGACAGTGAGAGGCAAGTGAGGTGTATCTCAGACCCTATTCATTCTCATAACTCTAGATGAGAATCATGTACAATCTCCAGATAAGATGGAGTGGAAAGCTGAGACTCAGATTCAGGAAGTGCTTGAGCAGTATTTCTGTGCTGTATGATTACAAAGATTAATACATATATAAAAATGTTTATTTTCAGGCCCACCAGGTGAGTCCAGAACTGGTCCCCCAGGCCCCAGCGGATCTTCAGGTCCTCGTGGCCCTCCTGGTCGCAATGGTGTCCCAGGGGTCCGAGGCCCATCTGGTCCTCCGGGATACTGCGACTCCTCTCAGTGCGTAGGTATCCCCTACAATGGACAGGGATACAGAGGTACGTAAGATTACCTTCTATAGAAGTGCCTGTTGCATGATGTGTAAAAACACTGCTAATAACACCAATGGCATGTTTTAGCACAGTGCATGCATAGCTAGCTTTATAGTTACAGTAGTTGTTTCCTGTTTGGTGGCAGCAATAGAGAATGCCATTTAGCATGATGTTTTAACATAGCAAATGACCATCAGGTTTACACTGCAAAAAAGTGCACTGACAAGTGAAAATATCTGAAATGTGGCCAGTAATTTAAGCTTTTTTCTTATTACAGTGTTCAACCCATTACGACTCAAGCATAACTTGATTCACAATGCTTTAAAATAACAGTGTACTATATCTATTAATAGTACATAAGACTTTATTAAATCTTAGTAGACTGGCTATATACAAGTATACTACTTGTGTTTATGTGAGATAAACATAAACATCTTAAATAAGTATCAAGTTAGCATGTAGCAGAGGTTTAAATAACAATTAACAGAAAATATAAGCTATTCAAAACTTAAAAATTAAATAATTTTTAAAATAACATTAATATTAATTTTAAACATCTTTTATTTATTTTTATTTTTAAGTTTAATTACAATACACTTTTTAAAAATAATAATATAAAATTTAATGCTCATATTAATATAAAAATATTGGGGGTACATTTAGATGTTTTGCTTTGAGGCATCAATGTGCAGGAATAGTAATAAAAGAAAAACAATTTTTAATGAAAAATGCTGTGATATGACAATATCATTAGGATGGTTAAAATATAAAAAATTATATTTACAAAAAAACTTAAACAAGAAGGTTATCTCGAAGCAACACTGTGTGATGATGGATCATTTGAAATACATCATGCATTAAAAGTTACACAGTAAGAAAAGACTAAATATAATATTGTATTATTATACTAATGCATCTCAAAATAATTAGAATGTGAAAATGTTTACATTTAATTGAGATATTTTATATTAATTACAAATAATGTAAAACATTTGAAGCCTTTTTTGTTTTAAATTATTAGATTTTTTAAAAATTATTTATTTATTTATTATTATTATTATTATTATTATTATTATTATTATTGTTATTATTAATCTAAATGATTATATATAATTGTTTAATTTGGAGTTTTATAGTAAATTACTACTCCAACATTATCAACATTAAAACAAAAAAGCTTAAAACATGTCTCTATACATGTAATGAATATTAAACATGACAGTTTACCTCTTTCAATGAAATAAACTTTTTCTACAATATTCTAATTCTTGCAGATGCACTAGTATCTTTTAAAAAGGCAGTTTGTTGGTTTCACTTGTCAAGACCTCATTTTTTTGTGGTGTATTAAAACCTGCAGTTGTAGTTCCATGAGCTTACTGAAGTTCTAACCCCCTCTCTGACCTGTTTCAGGTTCATAAAGCATTGTAAAGCGCCTGTGCTGCTTTCACTCTGAAATTGTGAGAAAGGCCTGATTCTGAGCTTTGCGCTCGCTCGTGTTGATGAGTTCTATGAGGAAAACCATCAAGGAAACGATTAACGAACACTATTGAAAGCAATATTAAAAAAAGAGAAACAAACAAGTACGACAAAGAAAAACAAACACAAACCTAGTGGACTGGTACTAACAACAATTCACAGCAACTTAGACCGCCAAAGCACCGGGTGATGGCAGCAACGTAGTGGCCTGTTTGCATCTTGAAGCCAATCAGCAGACAGACAGGTGGAGGAGCATGACCCAAAACACAAACATCAACAGCAACAACAACACTTACTAACCAAGAGGACCTGTAGCCATGACCACAGTCATTTAACCTGTTAACTCTGTTTTTTAATCTGTAAATAAACTAATTGTGCCTTGTAAATGAACCCAAATCCACTAAAAATTAGTTTTTTAACACCAGTAGTGAGCTTGTGCATTGTATCCTGCTGTTTGCTAAATGCCAACATGAATGCCTCTGTTTTTTATACATATGTGCCTTCAGTGATGTAGTCTCAGACTTTGCTCAGGGCCAATTTAAAGCCTTATTGTACATGCGACCCTGGAGGTTTGTTCAGAAGAAAGTATGTAAACAGTAGCACTAGGCTGCAGGTGGAATTAAGCACTATTCAAGCTGGATTTGTTTTATCAGAGGTCCTCTTCTAAGTATTAGGCCTAACTGGTACTCCAGATTCATACTGAATTATAGTTCCCAAAAGCTTAGCTTTGGATATTTTACTTCAAATAAGGCATCTGCCATCAGTGTTATAAAAACAAAGAAAAATGTTTTTAACCCTTTACTGATGTTTGAGTTCCAAATAAATAGAACTGAGCACTCAGTTTCTGTCCTGTTGAAGGTCGCAAATTTGAGATTAACATACATCATGTCCCTTTGGTGCTGTGCAGCCTGAAAAAAATGTATTTATTAGACTGAAAATCTAAAAACTCTGTATTTTAGTGATCAGCAGTAAAATGTAAACCTTTTGTTATATTAAATCACACTTTCTGCTAAGTTGAAGGGTTGAGTTACCAAAACTGTCAACATGCATTAATTTCAAGTAGTTGCCGGGTGAAGCTTTGGGTGTACATGTTCAGATGGAGAATCCTAAATAATTAAAAGTACACTGGACTCTTAAGAAGTCCTAAATCTTGTTTCTAGCTAACATTCGATATTGACATTCTGCCTCAAGCTGTTTTAGTCTTATGTTGACATGTTAGTATAGCACACTATAGCCAGAGTTCTAGATGTTAATTTGCTAAATTTACAATAGTCATCAAACTTTAACTATGAGCTAGTTCACCATTTGCACAACAAAGTCAAGCTTTGTATGGCAAGTCTTAATGCTAATTAAAAGTTGACGTCCATTTCTGTAAGAAATCATTTCAGAAGTACACTTATTAGGTCATTTTATCAACCTACAGTAAAATAAAGAGATATATGGAGCTTTAAATGTGCTTCATTTCATGGTAGAAACTAGAAGTAGATCAAACTAAATTAAGAAGATTGAAATGATCAATAAACACAGGCCTGGTAGAGTAATGACCCATTAACCAATCCATGAAATGCACCAATTTGTATGTCCTAGCTGCAAACGGAAAGAAAACAAAGAAAGTGAAAGTAAAAGTTGCAAACGGCCTCAAGTTCAATCCATGCTAATGCTAATGCAAGCTAATGTTAGCAAACAGTCTGGTAACTGGTACTGCATGGCTAGCAAACAAGTGGAGACCGAAAACAGGGGAAACTATGAAAATGATGGATCTTGCCAACCTCCAAACCTCCAGATAAAGTGAATTAAACTTGAATAGTGCTTTCCACGATATTGGAACATTCTCATGTCTGTGTTGTTTCTCATTCTGCTTCACCAAAGATCAGAAAAAGAGCAAAAAGCTTCTCTATCAGTGTCTTGAACCACACATAAGTGCTTTTCTATCTGCCTCCCACACATCTCTGCTGTGGTTTGAGTTTTGCGGTTGTGGCATTGCAAGCACTGACAGATGTAGCACAATGACAGATGTAGCATAATGCTTACTTGTTGACTTTGAGTGTAACATTCTCAACTGGCCACAACAATATTTCCAAGCAGAGCCGGTTCCACGTGAGCCCCAAGCGCGTGTAGTCCCAATACCTGAGGAAGACTATGAGCTTTCACCCAACGAGCGCCGCAAGAGATCACTGTCCAGAAGACATTCGGAAAGGACGCAGTCATAAAATAACAGAAGCCAATGTTCTCTGCTATAAATGTAAAGTTGTTTTTGTATTCTTTTTGTTCTTCACACATGCCACTATGAACACTTGATATGAGGTACCACTTTACCTTCAAACTGTGTGTGTGGATTCAGCAGGGTAGAGTGGGAGTCTACCAAAGTCTCCAAGACCTTTCTCCATCTAGCTCTTTATGTCCTCCCCTCATTCGCTTGTAAATGATCTGCTTCAGTTAATACTCACCACATTATGTCATTTATGCTGCATCTTAGCACTCCAGTGATAGTTACATGACAAAGCCTTCTCGCATTTACAGTCACCTACGCTTCCATCAACACCAAATCATGCTGCACCCACGTACAAGTCCATCATCGCCTTCACTGAAATGTTCGTTTCTGTCATCATCCGCAGTATGGTAGCACACGGCCTCCATTACTTTATCTTAAACCAAACATTTATCAGTTTTGTAATATCAACTCACAGCTGATTTTACCAAAGGTGGAATTGCATGTCTGTGGTGTATATTTAGTATGTTTGTTTCTTATTGTTTTCCAGTTTTTTTTTCCTAAATCAGAATATAGTTGTTGTCAATGTTGTTTTATCAGTATACAACGCAGTTGGCATTTGTGTGCAAGACTATGGATATAGTATTGCTGCTTCATGTTTATAACTGCAAATTGTGAATTCCACAGCCTTATTTTCTTATTTATTTCTGAAACAGAGGAGGCATTTTTCAATAAAACTACTGAAAATATTACTCGCTGTCTGTGGTGTTTAATGAACAACAAGCAAATCCACCATAAAAAGAGTTTGTTAGCCAAAACTGATAACCTGCAAAAAGATTATCTGACAGAAGAGATGAACTTACTTTGCTGTGAATGGAAGTCAATGGAGCCAGACATTTTTGGTCTCAACATTTTGGTCATTTGTTTTGTTCCAGAAATTCACACACAATGTAAAGAACAACAGGCATTTGAAAAAATGATATCTGATTGTAAATGAACTCTTCACATGCACTTCAGTTAACAGTGTTACACTAATGTTCCATGAAAATATACATTATCATCATCACCATCATCTGAAATGTCATCAGGGTGGGACCAGGAACTGGAATCACTGGGTGCAATGTAGGCACACACCCTGGACAAGTCCATCACAAGGAAAATGAAGTCAAGCACCTAACATGCTATTTAAAACCAGTATTCTTGACAATATGTCAAATTTATTTGACATTACAACAAAAATATCCCTCTTTACATGTGGATAACATTCACTTACAGATCACTAATGACTGATTAATGCAGACAATCTGGAAAACTTTTTAATCTGAATAATTAATAAAAGTTGCTTGTTTGTTTTCCACAAACTCAGCTGTGTTGGGTTTGTTGGCAGCCTTTACCCAGCTTTACCTTTTTCAGCGGAAAATTTGTAAAAAGTGTTAACAGGTTTATATGTAGCATTACAGCCCCACATTTTTGCAATTTTTGGCCATTGTGTACTAAGCATTGTCACAATTTCTAAGTAAATTACAAGTATGTTGTGTTTCACACCACTCTCTTCTTTTACAAACGTATGAATTTGTTCTGTGTGATTTTAGATTAGATTAGCTTAAACTTTTGCCAACACAACAGAATTTGACCTTCACATTAAACCCATCAGTGCGGTGAAATACACATACTGTGAGAACGTGCCTGAAGCAATGGGCAGCCCTATCTATGGCGCTTGGAGAACAGTTGGGGGTTATGTGCCCTGCTCAAGGTCACTTCAGTCATGACCTTCCCCGGGATTGAACCAGCAACCTTCCAGTCACAAGACCAGATCCCTAACCACAAGACCCCAGCGTTAAAACTCTATCATAAGAGTAAATACACGTAACTATTGAAACACACACCAGCTGTGATCTAGTTTGAAGAACAAAGTTTGGTTCCAGATGTACTACAAGTACCTTTTTCAACGAGGAACCCCCAAAGACTCCTGATAAGTGATTATTTGCTCATGTGTGAAATTGCTATTTCAAACTGCCTTCAAGGAACAACAAACGTAACGGGTTATTGGTCAAGGAACTGTCTAACGCCAACCCTTACCATAACCATAAACATAACCATAAAACGTACCGCATACTGGTTGTGTGTCAACCAGTAAGTCAACCAATCTTCCATTGTTTGGAGACTTTTTGGCAAAAACTCAACAAGCCCAGCTTTGTTTGATAACTTGTAGACCATCCATCTTCCCCTTGATCACATTCTAGATGTTCCCAAAGGGGTTCTGGTCTGGAGATTAGGCTGGACATTGCTTTCCAGAGCTATAGATAATAAATAATACAGTACAATGTAGCAGCATTTCTAATACATAGCTCAACAGCAGCTGCTCTAGTTTAGAAGCTATATTTTATGTTGTAAAAGATAAAAGATGAAACCCAAGACCAGATTTGGAAAAACATGATGATGATGATGATGAAGATGATGATGTCATAGATGTAGATGTAGGTTAAGCACTCTCACCGGATAATGCATGCACATTCCTGGGGCACGTCTCATAGTGATTTAGCAAAGCTCCTTGCAAGAACATCCTGGTATGTTTCACTAGTCTGGGCTTTAGCTGGAGACGTGTGGAGAAACGTCTGAATAACTGACAGCAATGTGCTTTGCTCTTATCAATACCCAGCCTTTGAAGTGGTCCTGTGATCCAAACTTGCCCTGCAGAGGAATGTAAAATAAGATGAGATCTCTTGACAGGAGAGAAATCCAAAACATACCAGCAGAGAACATCAGAAAGTGAAAAGTTGGCAGGGTTAGCAGTCCAGGCTTATAATGCAGTTCTTATTATTAAAGTTGACTTAATATTAAAACGTTTACTTAAAAGTTAAATTACTTAAACCTTAATGTTTTTCAAAGGACACAATTTGACTGATGTCCAAAAGGGCATGATAATAGGGTACCAGGTGAAGCATGGTGGTGGTAGCATCTCAGAAACCACTAACTTTGTGGGAGCTGCTGTAGTGAAGGTGTACTGAGAATGGAATTTACATTGAGCCTCTCAACTGCATAACACTGGTGCCCTACAGACCAGTGCCAGAGGGGAACAATGACTATGATGAGTGGTCAGAGCAGTCAACACATCACAGTGGACCAGTTAACCTCTATAATGAACACAGGAGCATTGAGGAAAGTGTCAGATATCACCACTGAGCAAAAACAACAATCGAAGAGTGGTTACTATTGATAATAATATTCTGATATAACCCATCCATCCATTATCAACCGCTTTATCCGGGGCCGGGTTGCGGAGGTAGCAGTCTGAGCAGGGAAACCCAAACCTCCCTCTCCCCAGACACCACAGCCAGCTACTCGGGGGAAACACCGAGACGTACCCAGGCCAGTCGAGAGACATAGTCTCTCCAATGTGTCCTGGGTCTTCCCCGGGGCCTCCTCCCAGGGGGACATGCCTGGAACACCTCCCTAGGGAGGCGTCCAGGGGGCATCCGAAACAGATGTCCGAGCCACCTCAGGTGGCTCCTCTCGATGTGGAGGAGCAGCGGTTCTAGTCCGAGTTCCTCCCGAGTGACCGAGCTTCTCACCCTATCTCTAAGGGAGCGCCCAGCCACTCTGCGGAGGAAACTCATTTCAGCCGCTTGTATCCGCGATCTCGTTCTTTCGGTCATTACCCAGAGCTCATGACCATAGGTGAGGGTAGGGATGTAGATTGACCGGTAAATCGAGAGCTTTGCCTTTTGGCTCAGCTCCTTGTTCAGCACAACGGACCGCTGCAGCGACCGCATTATTGTGGAGGCTGCACCAATCCGTCTGTCAATCTCATGCTCCATTCTTCCCTCACTCGTGAACAAGATCCTGAGATACTTGAACTCCTCCACTTGAGGCAAGACTTCTCCATCAATTCTGATATAACTGAATATTAAATGGGAGGAAATGGAGAAAAAGATATGCAAGCATGCAGGTATGAGCCACTTTGACAAGGTCCAGTTATGGCCAGATGAATAGTTCAGAGCATCAACAGCAGCATTTGTAGGGTGGTTAGCAGTAGTCATGATCTACTTGTAGTGGCTTTCAAATGGTGGTGGCCTTCATGGTTTTAATGACATGGCTGATTGGTGCATGTACAAAAACAGTCAGAAATGAATAAGGGATCATTTATAAATAACGCTCTGATCTTGAGAATGGCAAACGTCTACCTCACTGCTGCTTTCTACTAAAGGACCAGACAAGAGAAAAAATTAGTTTTAGAGCTTAAGGATGATGAGGATGAAGAACCTGTAAAGCATGCAAAGACATATTTAGGTCCATCAGGAACTGTGCAGGATTGAGGTGATAACCTTACACTCAGCTCAGGCTGAGAGGTCACTGATGGGGTTTTAGCTTCAAAAGATGTTCCAACCCCACCTGAACTTACTGGTAGTTGATCTCCTGCCCTGAAACAGCCCAAACATCTGTAGACAACATACATCAGTTCCAGTTACTTTTAGACTTTCTGGTGTCAATGCTGATCAACGGTGATCACAGCAAAGTCTCTGAAAGAACAAATTTTGACAAATTTAGACTGATGGAATTCTGTAATGATTTTATTTTGGGGTTGAGCATTTTTCATCAGAGAAACATCTTGACATTACTACTGTCTCAAGCATATGATACAGATGTGGAGTACTGAAAAAGTTGGAGTGTTCATGAAGCTTATTCTGCAACTGCTATGAAAGATTGAAGGCCTCCAGGGCCTTCTAAGGCCTTCACAGAGGGCTTAATGATTTCTGGGAACAAAAACATGCCTGTCTGTCATTCTACATTTATTTGTATTTCTTTTAAAACCACGAAGCTTGTGGAAGTCGTAGATGTGTCACTGACTGAACACAAGCAACAGCCTAAGCAGGCTTCAAATGTATGAAATTGAACAACAGCTCCATCTTTAATATTTAAATATATGTTAATGTCTGATGCAAAGTTCAAGGCCATCCATCCATCCATCCATCCATCCATCCATCCATCCATCAATCATCCTTTTTCCTCTCAATTAAGTGCACAACTGGAATTGGTCAAATGTGAATCAGCTGTATCCATCCATCCATTAATTCTTCCATCTATCCATCCTTCTAGTTATCTATCTTCCTCCCAATAAATCACCAGTTGGAGATGCCAAATGTGAAGCAGCCGAAATTATACATTCTTCCATTCACACCCATTCTACAAATCCATTCATATCCCTTCCAAGTAAATGCCCAATTGGAGCGGGCCAAACGTGAAACATCTATATCCATCCCTTGATCATTCCATCCACTCATCCATCCATCCATCCACCCACTGTCTTCTGCGTAATCCTGATCAGCATCATGGTGACTCTCCTACCCCTTCACCAGGCACAGGGCAAGGCATTACACTATCCTAGTTATGCCAAGGACAGGGCATCATTTACATTACAGATTAGAACAGCCCACCAAAGACAGAAGAAGGTGCAGTAGGAGTTAGGAGTTATTGTATCACAGACATTATAAGCTTTAACATTACAAAAACAGTATTAACATGTAATGCCTTTACAAAGACAGCTAATTCCAAATGATCTTTTCATCCTCAGACTGGTGCTGCTTGTTTAAACTCGGATGGTGCAGGCGGTGCATGAAGCAAGCCAGAAAAAGTCACATGAGGAACATTTTCAACACGTGTGCTCCACTGTTTCTAATAGCCAGCAAAGTACAATATGAGTTTTTCTCTTCTTTAAGGCTCTTAGCAGAACTATAAACTCACAGCCTGTCTCCTGCCAAGCCTTACCTCATGGAAAGACTAGAGGAGGCAGTGATGGAGGCTGGCTGTGATGGCCGTTTGCACAGCAGGAGGTGCTCCTCAAGGAGCTTCTCCGTTTCCTTTTCTCTGTGTTAATCTCTCTCACTGAGCACTCCTCCTGCTGACCGCATCAGTCGAGCGGGTCGGGTATGGAGTGTTGAGAATACGATGGGAGTGGACAGCCTGTTAGTGCTGTGTCCAGCTTTTTGACTTTGATGTTGAGGCTCATGCACATTACGTCATCCACCGAGATTGGAAATTGGAACAGTCATATTACATAAACAGTAGGAGGAGAAGATAAAAGATGTATGAGATGTGAAGATAAATGTAAATAAAGAAGCAATAAAAGTGGTCAGGCTGTAAAGAAAATTAATGAAGTGTTTAATCATGCTTTGGACGTGTACTGACCATCATTCTTGTGTTGGAGAGAAATTGAATTAAAACTATTCTGGAAACTACACAAGCGTCGTGCTCTGGTTTATAACAGTGTCCAAACTCTGGGCCGTACAATCACTGAGCGCTTGATTACAAAACACCTACACCTACATATATCTACAGGGTGGGCCATTTATATAGATACACCTTAATACATTTAGAATGGTTGGTGATATTAACTTCCTGTTTGTGGTATATTAGTATATGGGAGGGGGAAAACTTTTCAAGATGGGTGGTGATCATGGAGGCCATTTTGGATCCAACTTTAGTTTTTTCAGTGGGAAGAGGGTCATGTGACACATTCCACAAGAAAAACAATGGTGTGCTTGGTTTTAACAGAACTTTATTTTTCATGAGTTATTTACAAGTTTGTGGCCACTTATAAAATGTGTTCAAAGTAGGGCTGCAAATCTTGGGGTCACGAATAAATTTTTTTCAGATTCTTTCAAATACAAACGAAATACGTTACTTTACCGTTTACTGCAAATCGCATGAGTCACGTCCAGCCCTTTCTTACCCGGGCCGGGTTGATGGTAAAATCCAAAGTGTTTCCAAATCGTTGCTTTCAAAGACCGCGGCTTGGCTTGCATGCCTGTACTTATCCGACGCTGCTTCCTTGTTTTGCCTAGCACTACGGTGGCTGAGAAGGCACATCCACACCCGCAAAAAGAATCGATTTTCTGAAAACGAGAATCGATTCTGAATCGTTCAATGTTAGAAACGCGATTCGAGCTCAAAGGGATTTTTTCCTGCACCCCTAGTTCAAAGTGCTGCCCACTGTGTTGGATTGTCAATGCAACCCTCTTCTCCCACTCTTCACACACTGATAGCAACACCGCAGGAGAAATGCTAGCACAGGCTTCCAGTATCCGTAGTTTCAGGTGCTGCACATCTCGTATCTTTACAGCATAGACAATTGCCTTCAGATGACCCCAAAGATAAAAGTCTAAGGGGGTCAGATTGGGAGACCTTGGGGCCATTCAGCTGGCCCACGACGACCAATCCACTTTCCAGGAAACTGTTCATCTAAGAATGCTCAGACCTGACACCCATAATCATCATGATGAAGATGTTCCTAGATGAACAGTTCCCAAAAAGTTTAATGTGTCACCTGACCCTCTTCCCATTGAAAAAACTAAAGTTGGATCCAAAATGGCTGACTTCAAAATGGCTGCCATGGTCACCACCCATCTTGAAAAGTTTTTCCCCTCCCATATACTAATGTGCCACAAACAGGAAGTTAATATCATCAACCATTCTCATTTTATTAAGGTGTATCCATATAAATGGGCCACCCTGTACTATACAGATTACTATATCCATATACAGGGGCGGATTTTGAAGTTCTGGGGTCCCAAGCAATGTCATGTCTGGGGGCCCTGATCAAACGCATTCTTTTTTATAGTTATGGTACGGTACAGGCTTAAACATAAATTTAATTATTTTTATTGATTATTAATAAATATTAATTATTATACATACATTTTAAATATTACTTAAACATTTTTATTCCTAATATTTTATTAGGAATTACTAGTTACTATTAATAATATACTAATAATATACTAATAATAACTATAATTATTATTATTAAAATAAAATAATATTAATCATTAATAAATTATGTTTGGACTGTATAGTCAATAGACCTCATTTACATAAAATTATTCCTCATTTTTGAGTGAAAATAAGCAGAAATTCTGAATTATTTTGATAATAGTTAAACTTAGAGGCATGTAAAAGAATGGCTTATCACAGACTGGTAGACATACATACACACACAGACACAGATTCTAATGTTAATGTTAATGGATTTTAATATGAAACCTCTGATATTAAAATACATCTAGCTGATGTGAAACAGGCAGAACAAACGTTCATGTTAACAACACAAAGTCACGTGAACACAGACTATGGTCCAAATCACAAAACACTGGTTTGCAAGTCCAGACAGTTTGATGGAGTGACCGCTGGGATGGCCAACGACACAATAGCAAGAAATGGCAGAGCCAATTGATGAGCTTGTGGGTGGTCTAAAGAGAAAAAGCCTTCGGACTGACTGGCCGTTTTTTGCTGGGTTTTGTGCAGAGTACATGTACAGAGCCAATGAAATGCAGTTAGCATCTAACCAGAAGTGCAAAACACAGTGTTATATACATAAAGTGCAGGGGAGTAACCACAGCCTGGATGCTGTAATTACGATATGCAAAAATATACAGTATATATATGTATATTTATTTGTATATTTATTACTTCGTGGGGGTGGTCCCTTGCTGGTCCAATTGCCCCTCCATGGGGGCAGTCCCTTTCAGTATTACTAGTAGTAAAAGAAGTTATAGATAGATAGATAGATAGATAGATATCAATCAATCAATCAATCAAAATTTATTTATATAGCGCTTTTTACAATGGACATTGTCACAAAGCAGCTTTACATAATCAGTATCAGACAT
>BRDA01009433.1:27452-39913 GCA_036984385.1 Crenuchus spilurus | reverse complement strand
TCTGTCTCTCTCTGTCTCTCTCTGTCTCTGTCTCTCTCTGTCTCTGTCTCTCTCTGTCTCTGTCTCTGTCTCCGTCTCTGTCTCTCTCTGTCTCTGTCTCCGTCTCTGTCTCTGTCTCCGTCTCTGTCTCTCTCTCCGTCTCTCTCTCCGTCTCTCTCTCCGTCTCTCTCTCCGTCTCTCTCTCCGTCTCTCTCTCCGTCTCTGTCTCCGTCTCTGTCTCCGTCTCTGTCTCCGTCTCTGTCTCCGTCTCTGTCTCCGTCTCTGTCTCTGTCTCTGTCTCTGTCTCTGTCTCTGTCTCCGTCTCTGTCTCCGTCTCTCTCTCCGTCTCTGTCTCTGTCTCTCTGTCTCCGTCTCACTCTCTGTCTCCGTCTCACTCTCTCTCTGTCTGTCTCTGCCTCTGTGTCTCTCTCTCTCTCTCTCTGTCTCTCGCTCGCTCACGTAAGTCTGGCTGTCCTGTGTCCTGTCTGTCCTTACTCAGCAGCTTCAGACTGACCCCAGATAGAGCTCAAATAAACAAACATTACTCAAACATTACAGCTTTAGTAACACCAACAGAACATGAATCTCACATAAATAACTGTGTGACTGTAAGACAACAACTGTGCTCTGATTAAATCAGTCCTGATGAGATGACTAATGACTGAATGAGTAACAGTGGCAAGACCTGGAGAGGAACCACGGCCCAGAACTTGTCCTCTTCGGGCTGACACCGTAACAGAAATAAAATGACGCGAAATGGATAAAATAATAGAAAACAACAGACAGGGTGTTCAGACTCATGTGAAAGCTAGAACCCAGTCACAGGTTCTCCATCAGAGTTTAAGACTGATGAGGAGCTCTGGACATTGTGACTAAAGTCTGAAAAACTAACTAGACAAATCTGTCTGTGCAGCAGAGACAACAGGGTCACTGTCTGCCACAGACCTGCCAGTCACCTGAGCTTTACTGTTGAGCTGCCATGTGACTGTTAATGACTGAAGTTTATGGAGGAAGAAGGAAGGAACCAAGTCTTTCACGGCACTGCTGCACACACAGACCTTTACCTCCATCCAAGCAGTGAACACACACACATGCCCAGAGCTGTGGGCATACCCATTGTCAGTGGTGCCTGGGCAACAGTTTAGATGTCTTGCTCAAGGGCACTTCAGTCACGTCTTATTGTTCAGAGGATCAGTGACCCTTTATCTAACCAAACCCAAACCTTCAGGCCACGGCTGCCCCCGTGATGGTGCTTTCACATTTACAAAGAGCAGCCGGACTGTCCGGACAGGCCTGTACTACAGATACCACCACCACCACCCCCAGCAGCCGCTGTACAGAACAGGAGAGCATATCAGGTTATATTCTTCAAACATGTCGGCAGTCTTATGAGCAGATTAAGATGAGTGTTCAATGGGAGGGTTAACGTCTAAAACAAACTTAACTGTTGTTCTGGGAAGTGACTTTGTGTAAAGGACACGAGTGTGTGTACCCATGTGAGATACATACTTAAGACTAGTTTTCTTCTGAAATGTTCATTCTGCTCAGCCTAGGGAACAGCTGTAATCAGCATTCCCGTCCGGCGTGTTGTTACTGTTCACTTTTAGCCCCCCCAGGGGTGTTTGTTGAGGTTTTGGCTGAGAGTACTTCCACGTGTACTGTCTTACCTTACTAAAGTCACCTTTAGCTCAGCCATAAAGGATCCAGACTGGACTGCACTTCCTCATTCCACTGAAGTACCTGTTGTTGTGTTTGTCAGAATAAGCGAGTGTTCTTACTTCCTTGTCTGGTGAGGACAGGTGTGCATGTGTGTGTTGGGGGTGGGTGGGCAGTCATGCTGTTGAGGTGCATTTCTGATCACCTGAATAAAAGCAAAGTTCTCTGTACTGTGTTCCTCAGATTTATCGAGTATTGTATTATAAATACAGACTGTCATGATTAGGGCTGTGAATGTGATACTGTTACCAGGGGTAGTAGTACACAGTTCAGTACAGTAAACTAAACACACTCATCACTGTCTAAGAGCAAACGTCTACCTGATGGAGCACAGACACATTTCTGCACTTTAACTAACATGTCTGTTACTTTTTTACAAGTAATCTGTACATACATAATAGCTGTCAACAAAATACAGCAAAACCTTAAAATCCTACAAAATACAGTAAAATCCTACAAAATACAGTAAAATCCTACAAAATACAGTAAAACAGTAAAATCCTACAAAATACAGTAAAATCCTACAAAATACAGTAAAACAGTCAAATACTTCAAAATACAGTAAAATACTACAAAATACAGTAAAACAGTAAAATACTACACAATACAGTAACATACTACAAAATACAGTAAAATACCACACAATACAGTAAAACAGTAAAATACCACAAAATACAGATATACTACAAAATACAGTAAAATCCTACAAAATACAGTAAAACAGTAAAATCCTACAAAATACAGTAAAATCCTACAAAATACAGTAAAATCCTACAAAATACAGTAAAACAGTAAAATACTTCAAAATACAGTAAAATACTACAAAATACAGTAAAACAGTAAAATACTACAAAATACTACACAATACAGTAAAATACTACAAAATACTACACAATACAGTAAAATACTACAAAATACAGTAAAATACCACACAATACAGTAAAACAGTAAAATACTACAAAATACAGTAAAATACTACAAAATACAGTAAAACAGTAAAATACTACAAAATACAGTAACAGTAAAATATCGTAAAATAGAGTAAAACAGTAAAATACTACAAAAGTGAAATATCACAGAAATCAGTAAAATACAGCTGAATACAGAAAAACACAGCAAAATAGAATTAATTTGGTGCAATGTATTTATATGAGAATGTATTGAAAGCTGAAGTCTAGAATTTATTGGCAAACGTGAGATTTTGAAGTGTTTTGATGCTTTAGGTTTGTAGTACATCTTTAACAGTTTACATATGTTACATTTTAGAGAAATGAAAAAAGATGTATTTGTGTTGTTTTTACAGTAATCTTTTTAGTCTGTATTGCTCTTTCTGACTTGTTAAATGGTAAGATCGGATGTGTCTGTGAGGGATCAGATAAGGGAGTCTCTCTGCTGCAGGACTGACTGATCACTGTGGCATAGCAAGTGGCTTCTTTCCTGAATGAGGTGAAGAATAAGAATGAGACTCGCCTGCAGCATCAGTGTTTTACAGAAGTGCTGTGATGGACAGATTCTGCCTCTGCTGGCAGAACAGCCTCGTCCTCCCTGGTGTGAATGTGCAGGTCACCTCTATAGAGCCACACCCTTTAGTCTTCATCTAACTAACCCAGCACTGGTGTGATCCTCCAGAATTTAAGAAAGAAAAGTTTAATATTCACTTAATTGTCTACACAAACCTTGTATCTCCACTCATTGTCTATTTTTATACCCAGCACACAGGAGAACTTTGTACAGACTGTAGTTCATTTGTTTCTCTGTATAGTTTATTGTTCTTCACTGGTCAGGACCCCCACAGAGCAGGTGGATCATTCTCAGTGACACAGATGTTAAACACTGTGTCCCCTCATTGTGATCTATTACACACTTACCTTGTTGGTCTTGTAGATGTAAAGACAGACAGCAGCTCAGCACAGTTTGTGTTGGTCCTCTAGTTCTCACTTACTTTTATATTTGAGGCTTTTAGCAGACACTCTTATCCAGAGCGACTCACAGTTGAGGGTTAGGTGTCTTGATCCGGGGATCAAACTGGCAACCTTCTTGTCACGAGCAGATCCCTAACCACCAGACCACGGCTGCCCTTGCTAACACTGTTGGTTGGTTGGTGCACTATTTTCACTCCAGTAGTAATTCACCACCACCACCACATCAGTGTCATTTTAGAATGACCCTCCAGCTCTGTGGGGGGTCCTGAGCATTGAAGAAGAACACAGAATACAAAGAATAGATGGACTACAGTCTGTAATTGTACAATTCATATGTGTGTATATATAATATCATTATATTATATTATCCTGTATTATATTATACTTATTAGCATCATATTTAAGTGATGCAGTGAGAAACATTACTAAACAAGTCTTTATATATAACTACTATATCTAATACTATACAAGTCTTCTAACTACTGATTTAAATGTATCTTCTTCCTCAGAAAAATTTTCACGGTTACACTGAATGTAAATGTAATGTTTTGGGTCTGTTACCAATAACAGTCCCCGACTAAAGAGCACAAATAAGGTCAAAGGTAATGTAAGAAAAAACATCCATTATGATGTCATAGCCTATTGTTCAGCTCTAGTGATGATATTGTCTCTCACACTAAAGCTCATTATTGTCAAAAGCTTGGAAAAGTATCACATGTCAAGTTTTTCCAACACAAGCATGAAAGACTAAGATCAGTGACAGGAGGACGGTTTACAATTAACCACCTCGAGACCTTTCAAAACCAGCGTCTATTACTCACAGACTCAGTCCTGTACAACAGAACCTGCAGTAAACTGTGAACGTCAAGTACAGAAAGACAAGACACTGAAGGCTTGGGTGTGTGTACATACAGTACCAGGCAAAAGTCTGGACACACCTTCACATTATGTGGTTTTTCATGATTTAAAAATGTTCTGCATTGTAGATTAATACTAAAATCATCCAAGCTATGAAGAAATACATCTGTAATTATTTAGTAAACAAACAAACCAGAACATGTTTATATTTTACATTCTTCACAGTAGGCACCTCTTGCTTAGCAGCTTTCTTGGCATTTTCTCAGTCAGCTTTATGAGGTAGTCACCTGGAATGGCTTTCAGTTAACAGCTGTGCCTCGTCAAGAGTTAATGACTTGCATTTCTTACCTCTTAATGTGTTTGAGACATCAGTTGTGTGTCTACTTTAAAGAATCTAAAATTTTAAACATATTTTGGTTTGTTTAACACTTTTATGTTTACTACATGATTCCTTGTGTGTTCCTTCATAGTCAAACTCCTCCTCACATTCCTTACATGTAAAGCTTTCCAAAAGAAAAAATTGAGATTCTGCATTTCTGACTCGCATGAGCTGTAACACATAAAAGCTTTTAAATGTCAGTGTACATGTAATGAAAATAAACATATTTTTTTCTTTTTTGAGTTCAGTTTTGATCACAAATTGTAATTTTTGAGAGGCAGTAATGTACATACATGTGTTGTTATTGCAGCGTATTTACTAAACAATGAACATTTTGGCACTTTATCTAGGCAGAGGGAGCCCTCAGCCCGGTCATGATGCTGACCGGTTTTTGGGGGTCACTTCTGTTCTTAACCAGGTTGATCCAGTTCAGACCAGACATGTGATTGGACTGTTGCGTCAGAGTGTCATTGTCTTGGCTGATAATAGATGTGCAGAAATGATTGTGACTGCAGCCAACCTTGCCGGTGCCATCCTGGATTCTGCTTGTATACTTCCATGATTTTCCAGCGTCTTCACAAGCTGTTGTCTGAGCTTTCATCTCCCTGTTAATAGAGGCTTTGATGGTCTGCGAGGAGCATTAAATTAGGCTAACCAGCCTGTGGTTTAGAGAGCTGTTGAGACGTGCTGTGGATCTGCATTCCTGACCAGACTCTTGGCACGACCGCCTGCAACTCTGCTTTCCGATCATGTAAACTGGCAGCTCTCTTTACACACGCTTGACTTTCAGTGCAGAGCAGCTAGAGAGGTTTCAGAGATGAGGCTTTTCTTCTTGGCTCAGTGTAACAGCTGTTTTCTTTACAGCATTGAGTCATTCTTCTACACCACAGAGATCTCACGAGGGCGTCTTAACGTCTACTTCTATTAGGAATGTGTCTGTTCATGTGCAGTGTTTTTAGTTGTGTAATCTTGGCAAAAGCTGCTAATGAGTAAAACATATCAGCTTAATTACATACAAAGTCACATTTCACTGCTTATACGTATATGATTGGGCATCTGGACGTGTGACAAGATGACTGGGTCAATTTTTTGTTGAAAGCCATTTATAATTGGGCTCCCTGTATTGGACAGTAGATGGGCTTAAACACACCATCCAGGTTGGTTTTTCCAAATGAAAGTAGAGTTAATCCCCTTTTATTATTATCTTTGATCCATATAGATGCTGGTTATGTTCTTGCATTAACATCGTTATATGGCAGCAAATTGGTGTGAGGTTGAGCTATTGTTTGGATGGAGAGAAAGAGGGGGATACATCGGAGCTCTGCCCTACCCTCAGCCTA
The DNA here is from genome assembly GCA_036984385.1 of Crenuchus spilurus. Classification (NCBI taxonomy): domain Eukaryota; kingdom Metazoa; phylum Chordata; class Actinopteri; order Characiformes; family Crenuchidae; genus Crenuchus; species Crenuchus spilurus. The sequence goes on along the minus strand of BRDA01009433.1, from coordinate 33,719 downwards.
GCCTGCATTTACATAAGAAACATCTTAAAAGCACTCACACATCTGATTTTAGTCATTAATTCTTGAGAATGTTTTATCAGAAATTGACAATTTCAATGAAATCAATTAACATCATTCTGTCATTTAAAAATAAGTCATTAAGACATTATCAAATTGAAAGCAAGTGTCTTGCTTTTTTCTATCTTGCTCTCTGTTGTTTAGGTACTTGCATGATGTGCAAATTTGATACCAAATGAATTACCATAAATTATGACTTAAGTACGATATTAAAAACTGTATTTTAAATGGGAAATATTCTGTATCTACAGGGTTCCTCATTGCCATCATAGTGGGAGGGGTAGCAGGGATGCTGTGCCTGTTGGACAAAAATCAGATTTTCTATACACAGACAAAATTACAGATTTTTTTAAATTAATTTTTTAATCGGTGATATGATCTGACAATATAAGGCATCACTTATAATTTCGTGTTCATTTTTAACACATTTTTAATCACTTGTTGTAGTTCTGTATTTAAATAAGTGCAATAAAGAACAGGTGACAATGATGGACTTTCATCATCAGGAAAACTAACATCTAAACTAACAGAAAACTAACATCTAAATGTGTCAAATAATTGCAAATGGTTTCATTTTATTTACTGTATGTACTTATTGTTGTATAGTTGGGTTGTCCAGGAAAATATAAATATTTTGATGACGGTGCAGTATCACGTAAAAGTGGGCAATTTGGCTAAAATATTAATCTACTAAACATTCCGAGATGTGTGTTACACTCTGTGCTGTAAATAAACACTTAATTATCTCATTTTAATGAAACACACCATCTAGAAGTCCTGCTGATACCATGACATGCTCAAACATGCTGTGCATACATCCATTACAGTAATGATAAACACTCTTCATTGTCTTGAACACTAAATATACAGTCAAATACAGCAAAACATGGTATCAAGGTAGTTCAACTATGTTTTTCTAATTATTGAAAGTTAGATTATAGGATTTGTTCCACAATTTAAAGATTGTACATTTTTGATACTTTATTCTGTTCTCGTCACAATCAGCTGTAAATTCTCAGTCATATATCAGACCCAATTTCCATATCAGTGCATCTCTAATCTCATCACGTCCTCTGAAGTACAAAGTCTGAAAGACGTTATCAGGTCTGGACTGGAACCTGAATCTCCATATTGTCAAATGTCATGTTTGTAGTAAATAAATCCATGTTATCCTTCAGTAAAAAGATAATTGAGGACATGAGCTTTTTGAAATCCTAAAGAAATGTTATTGTGAAACTTGAGCATCTCTGTTAGATGTTTGACGTTGGTGGTGTTCTCTGCAGACTATGGCTTCAGCGGTGGTGCAGGTGTATTTTGCAGACAGAGGCTCGTCCTGGACCAAACGATGCTGTGGTGTGGCCTGTCTGGTGAAAGACAACCCTCTCAGATCTTACTTCATCAGGGTGCTCGATCTGAAAGTGAGTAGACTTCACTTCATTCCAGGTTGTGCTGATATTGATCACCTTTTTATCCTTTTATGTCATCCAGGTTCGTATTGCTGTTACTTTTCAAAAGTCAGTTGTTTTACAGTACTTCCTGTATTTAGTGGGATTTCTTTCATGGCGGCTGATAGAAAGGCTGCAGTCCATCAGATAACCTCTCTGTACAGAGCAGCAAGACATGCTGTTATACCAAAAAGCCTAAACATCATGACCACTCACCCATGAAGTCCATAATATTAAACTTGTAACAGTACCCCATGTCAAGGTTGGCGATATGGTGGATCATTGGGACATCATAGTTCACTGAAGTGTGTATATAATGAGTTTGTATAACTAAGCAGAAGGGAAGCTCTTCAGTACATGATGAATGTTCTCTGATATCATTAATAATTTCCTTGTATTTGCTAAATTTGCAGGATGGCAGAACCCTGTTCGAGCAGGAGTTCTACACAGGCTTTGTATTGAAGTACCCCAGGTCATACTTCATGACGTTTTCTGGAGATGTAAGTGCTCAGCCTTTGCTTTTGGATGTAAAAGTGTGGAAATGTAGTTTACACAAAATCCCTGTTTGTGTAAATAAGCCAGTGATGCTCATTTGTTTACAAACACAGACATGTCAGATTGGCCTGAACTTTGCCAGTGAAGAAGAAGCGAGGCGCTTCAAAGATGAAGCCAATAACCTGATTGGGAAACGACAAAGAAGAACTGGTATGTGCTGCTCCAGCCTGTCTGCCTCCCTGTCCTGTGTAAAGTTCACAGTATATTACTCCGATTATGGTCATATTCTGAGAAAGCCGTGTGCTGTATAATCCTGTTTACAGAAGAGGCCTGAAAGCATGATAATCCCACAATCATTCACTAAAACCAGAAATGAATAAATACATTATATATCAGAATCAGATTTATTGGTCTAGTATGTTGATACACACAAAGAATTTTTCAGCTGCTGGTGGCTCTTTAGTGTTATATACAGTAATTTAAAGATAATATACATTAATATTTATATACAACATTAGTACAATAAGCATTGATGTTTCGAGACCACTCCTCATGGCATTATGTGTAGTTTTTCTGTTTTATTTGTATTCATTTGTAAGGATGCACCAAATATTTGGCAACCAAAATTATTCTGAATAAGTGAAAAGACTGAATGATTTTGTAATGAACAGTGATGTTAATGACATTGTGACCTTTCTCTAGTTCCCAGCTATGACGTGCTCCAGACTGATAGTTTACTGCAGTACCGTTAGTTTAATGTTGGTTTAACATTCAGAATTGTGTTTTTCCTCACCAACAAAACACAGATTCATCAGCACAGTTACAGTTTGGTGCTGAAATGGTAGAAGACAACAAACTACAAGCACAACCTTTACTAAACTACACTTGTTATGATGAAGTCAGAATACAGCCGCTTAGCTTTGTGTTTGTGTTCGGCGGCTGCAATGTTAGGGACCGTCTCACAATTACCAAAAGAAATGTGAAGTGTTTCAATGATTGTAGCCAACGACACTCACATTACACACACAAAACATCCATGTGACTTACATCATTCATTTTAGACATTTTCATCATTTTATTAAATATTAGTAATAATGTAACATACATGCATCTTCATACATATTCATATATTATTGTCTGTTTTATATACAAATATAATCAACTAAACTCATGTTATTAATCCTAATGATGTCAAACCAACTTATTAAAATATAGACATTCATTCCTGACTAACTACAAGACTTATTTTGGGAAATAGTTTAGTTACTATTTTTATAATCATTTATATATAAATAAAAAACTTAAATTTTTCATTTTGTTCAGTTTTGGCCATGTTTAATGTCGGTGCATCTTTCTTTATTTGTGCTCATCAGTGTCCAGTACTTGTTTTTTGTTAATGAAGAATTAGTGTAAAGACATTATACACACTACTCAGTAATCGTTACATTGTTGAAACACTGGCACTATCCACACTATCCCAGTTTGTCTTAATTGGTTTAGTATATTATTGGTGTTCCACAGATTCAGTCACTTTAAAGCTGACTGATGCTCATGATCCCGTTATAGCTCACAGATTATTAAATCAGGAAAGTTCTGTATCAGCTGCTCTTTAGCTGAAATCAGAATAATGTCCATATTCAGAACATTGTGTCAGACTCAGCTAATCCTGTCTCTTCGTCTGCCTGCTGGAACGTGTCCTCTTGTTTCAGTCTTGTTCTTGTCTAATGAAAACTGCTGCTTTGAAGTCTTTGGGACTCACTGGGGGACCTTCCAGGCAAACCTGCTTCTGATTAACGCTCTTATTCCACTTTAACCACTTCCTCAGTGTCTCTCTCTCTCTCTGCTTCCCTCGACTCTGCTGAGAACAGGACTGAATTGTCCTCGTCCACTTCAGGGCTGCTTGTGATTGTTCATTCACTCACTAGTGATAAACATCCAGTGTCACCTGCTCGCTCCACGTCTTACTTTCTCTCTTTTACTCACATCTGCCGTAATGAAGATCTGCTGAGATCATAACACACATCTTTATTTTGTCTTCCAGAGAAAAGACGTGATCCACCTAATGGTAGGTTTGCTTTTATTCACTGAATTGACAACATTTTACCAAAAACTCTTCAAGTGGAAGAAAAATCCTCTGAGTACCTCACTCAGCTCAATAATGCAGTAACTTACAAACTGTTTCCTCTCAGAAGTGTTGTAGCGCTACTTAATCCTCTTGGTGGAAGTCTTGCCACCATATGTAACCCTCAGTAGCTCCTTTTAACACCATACCTACCCCCCCACTCCAGTTACTGTGTTCACACCAGCAGCCGCTTCCTCAGGCAACAGAGCTGCCGCCTCGCAGGAGCCTGTACAGCTCAGGTCTCCTTTCAGGGAGGGAGGGAGGCTGAGGGGGGGGGGGGAGAGAGAGAGATTTGGCCACTATTCTAGAAAGTTGGTCTCACTCTGCATGACTGCATATGCAGACGACCTGGTCCTGCTGTCCTCCACAGCACAGGGTCTACAGCAGTACCTGGACCTACTGGAGCAGTACTGCCAGAACTGGGCCCTGACAGTAAACCTGAAAAAGACCAAAACTCATCTTCCAAAAGAAATCCAGACCTCAGGGAAACACTCAGCGCTTTACTTTAGGGACACACACATTAGAGAGCTGTAGAGAGTACAGTTACTTAGGACTGAAGATTAGTTCCACAGGAAACTTCAATCCTGCAGTCAATGAGCTGAGAGCGAAAGCACGCAGGGCCTTCCATGCAGTCAAACGCCAAATTTCCTTTCAAATACCAACTCGGATCTGGCTCAAAATATTTCAGTCAGTTATAGAACCAATTCTCCTGTATGGCAGTGAGGTATGGGGGACACAATCAATCACGATTTCCAGCAGTGGGACAAACATCCAGTAGAAATGATGCACATTGAATTCTGTAAAAACATCCTGCAAGTGCATCGAAACAAAACAAACAGCGCCTGCAGAGCTGAATTAGGACAATTTCCACTTATACTCAAAATTCAAAAAAGGATGATCAAATACTGGCTACACTTAAAAAACAGTGACCCCAACTCCTACCACCATAAAGCCCTGCAATGCCAAGAGCTGAGCCAAGAGAAGAGTTCCCTCCCACAGCTGGTCCTGAGCCTGAGCTCACTAACGCCAGTACAGGTCAGGACCAGTCTGCAGTACCATCAATTAGACCAAACCAAATTCTGACAGTCCAAAAACAAAACTACCTCACACACTGGAGCACACACACACAAGCACAAAGCAGAATGCAGTGCTATCTGGCCCTAAATCGACAGTACACTGTAGCAGAGTACCTGAGCACAGTGACTGATCCTAAACACAGAACCACGCTGACAAAGTACAGACTCAGTGCCCACAGCCTGGCCCTGCAGACCCGCCGCTTCAGACAGTCCTGGCAGCCTAAAGAACAGAGACTGTGCCACAGTAACACTGTAGAGACAGAGCTGCACTTCCTCACACAGTGTGAGAAATATAAACACATTTGACAAATTTATTTCAAACTATTTAAAAAAAAATAATTGACCCCCAGTTTAGCTGCCTAACCTCTGAGCTCAAACTGCCCATCCTGCTGGGAGAGCAGAGAGACAGCAGTGCTCTGGCTGGACAGTACATATCAGCCTGTCACAACATGAGGGACAGTGAGTGACCCTAACACTTTATACACACTACACACACACACACACACACTACACACACACACATCGAAATGCCCTGTCTGTCATCACATTTGTATTCATTTTTATTTTATTTCATGTCATTTTATTTATTTCTATATCATTACTTACGGTTCTTTCTCACTTTTTTTTGTCTAATTTCTTTTGAAGTTCTCATAATGCTTTGGCAATACTGTGTCAATATGGTCATGCCAATAAAGCTTATTTGAATTTGAATTTGAGAGGGAGGCTGAGGGAGAGGACGAGAGAGGCTGAGGGAGAGAGAGAGACAACTGCTTGATGGGTTCACAAGCATATTCACCAGCTAGTGATGCACTGTCTGCTCAGTCTCTGTTTCTCTCTGTCTCTGTTTCTCTCTGTCTGTCTCTCTCTCTCTCCGTCTCTCTCTCTCCGTCTCTCTCTCTCCGTCTCTCTCTCTCCGTCTCTCTCTCTCCGTCTCTCTCTCTCCGTCTCTCTCTCTGTCTGTCTGTCTCTCTCTCTGTCTGTCTGTCTCTCTCTCTGTCTGTCTGTCTCTCTCTCTGTCTGTCTGTCTCTCTCTCTGTCTGTCTCTGTCTCTCTCTCTGTCTGTCTCTGTCTC
>BRDA01009433.1:0-18664 GCA_036984385.1 Crenuchus spilurus | reverse complement strand
GTCATTAATAATATGGTAACATGAGTGTTTTATTAGTTCTTTTATAAGTGTTAAACCGTGAACCTGGCAACAGCAGAGTCTCGTGCAGCCAGCTGGTGGAAACAGTGCCTGTGTTGCCAGGTTCCACAGTATCCCCGATTTGGAACCAACTTTAATTGAGGCAAAATGAGAGGGCAAGGGCTTGGAATGTAAAGTGCATTACAGTATATGTCTCTGTAACATGCTTTTAAAATACTTTGCCTGTGCTGATGTACTTTCGTAACCGGTCACGAGAGCCACCAATAAAGCACGGCGAGCCGCATGTGGCTCGGGAGCCGCGCAATGAGTATCCCTGCTTTAGACCTTCATTGATCACTGAGCAGGGCATCACTAGTGTTGCACAGCAGTTTGTGCCTATACTGCATTTATCAAACATCTGTTCCAGCAATGATGCAGTTGTTCTTCAAATAATCTGACCCCCAACTTTAAACTGTCAGTAAAAGCTCTGAAGTCTCTTATTGAAAGTCCATGAGCAGCATCTTCTAATGGAGTATGAGAGGTGTCACAATTCTGCTTTCTGTGATGACCTTTCATGGATGATTACTGACTGTGTGGTACTTTTTACAGGTATCGGAGGGGTCAGACCCACCCACACCCTCTGCTGCCCCATCAGCAGGAATTGTGGGAGCTCTAATGGAGGTGATGCAGAAGAGGAGCAAAGCAATTCACTCTTCAGGTGTGTAACGTTCACTAGTTCTACCTCACTGCAAAACATGACTGAGATCATCTTAAATACAGACTAAAACTGGCCCAGCTGTAGCAGTTCTGTTAAGGTTAGCCATGACTTTGAATGTTTTGGCCACATTTGCCCCAAATATATCCTGTTTTGGTCCCAAATTGGCCCAACTTTAGTCAGCCAGCTGAGTTCTGGTGTAATTCAGGTTAAATTGAAGCACCCAGATTGTCATGTGGGCCAGAACTGGGCCACCCCTCGTTTGCTGTGAGGGGTTCTGTGTGAAATATCAGTTCCTAATCAATATGAGTGAAAACGGTGAGTTACAGAGTTTGACATTTCTGATCTCTGCAGATGAAGATGAGGATGATGATGAGGTGGAGGACTTTGAGGAAGAGGATGAATGGGATGATTAATGGCGCTTTCCTCCTTCCAGGCCACGTTCACAGCTGTTAAGACACTAAAATCTCTCTAAATCTTACTCAGATTATCATGTACATGTTCAGCTGATTTGCTGTATATTTGTGTTGCCTTTAAGCTTTTTTATTGATCTGTGCAATACCTCATTTCATCTGTTAAGCTTCGTCTCGTTTTCTGTTTAACGTTTATTCTCTTCTGGATTAGCGTGCAATTTTACGTCAAGTTTTCTTGATTTGTAGAGTTGGATGTTTTTAGTCTGGTTGTTTTTTCATCCTTTATTGAAGGGAGATCTGATGAACAGGAGTAAAGTGCTTACTGTTGATAGTCATTATTGAACACTATTTTCATACATTACGCTTCTGTATCATACACTTTCTTACTCAGATTCTGTTATTTTCTTACAGAATCAGCTTTTTTTTTGGAATATTTAATCCCCAGAGCTGATTTGAAAATGTACTCAAGAGTTTGAGTGTTTATATTTTTGCACAAACTGAAGAGACTAAATCTGCTACAGAGCAGTATCACACTGGCGTCTGTGCTTTAGGATTCACTACATGAGATACTGACGGCACTTCAGCCATCGTTCTGGTCTGCCAGAGATCCAGAGGAATGTTTTCCATACTTTATTTTATTTCTGGTGGATGATTTTTAACCCACATTTTGTTTTTCCACACATATATATGTGTGTGTGGTCATTCGACTGCCATAAAGCCTTCATCCATCCTACTAATGAAAGATGTGCTGCTGGTGATGCTTCACTAACTCAGAGATGCCAGTTGAATCATGACTCTAATAACTGCAGGGTGTAAAACTGTGGAACATTTATCTGTAACATGCTGTTTTTAACCGTGTCTGATTATGATGTCATTCCGTGGTTAATTAACTCTCTTAATTCTGTTATTTTTTTAATCCGGGGTTTAGGATCTCCGTGAAGCTGACGGAAAAACTTTGGGAATTAGGTTGAAATGAGATTTCTTGAAACTGTACACTCAAATAAATGTTATTTCCAGATTTGGTGGATGTGTCTTGTCTGTCTGCCAACAGATCTGCTGTGGGCGGGGCTTAATATGATCACTATGGCCGTCACTATTACAGTGGTAACCCTACTTACGAGCATCCCTACTAACGAGTATTCCAGGTAACGAGTCGAGATCTCGGAATATTTTTGTTCCAGGTAACGAGTAAAATTACAAGTAACGAGTAGCCTAAATTAGTTCAACTATGCCAAATCGCTAGGGGCGCTGCGGTCGTAGCATCCCCTAAATGCTACCGTAGAAGAAGAGGTCAGTCAATACCTTTGACCGAAAGTGCAAGTGCAAGTGAAAGCGACTCTAAGGTAGCAAAAGGTAGTGAACAAGAAAGTTAGATACATTTTACTTTTACTTTTCATATGATAAGTGTAACCATGCCATACACGTTCGCCCGTCCTCCTGTCCTTAGCCGCCAGCCTACACGAGCACCGTCATCATCTCGTTTGTTTTAAAAAACCCATATAAACACATAATTTAGCATATTAAAGTATACTGTATATTGGCCAGCTGACAAGGATTAATCAGTTTTACATGTATTCTTATGGGGAAAATGCATCCAGCTAACGAGCTCGGCTCCTGCACGGATTAAACTCATAAGTAGGTTTACCACTGGTATTTGAGGTAACTGCAGTTATTTAAGCTGAGCACACTCACTGGTGGTCATCTCAGCACTGACATGTTACTGGAGTTAAAGAAGTGACCAACCAGTCAACAGTGTCAGGACTAGAGGACCAACACAAACTGTGCTGAGCTCTCTGACTTTACACCTACAAGCTGGACCAACAAAGTTGGTGTGTCTAATAGAGGACAGTGAGTGGACACAGTGTTTAACATCTCCAGCAGCTCTAACACACCACCACCACATCGGTGTCACTGAGAATGACCCACCAGCTCTTTGGGGGGGCCCTGATTATTAAAGAACTGGTTATGTTGAGGTGTCTTGTTTCCTAGATTCTTTCTTGCGTTCTCCAGCAGGTGATCACATAACAGGCCGATGACTGCAGGTGTAGTTCCTCCCTTGAGAGGCGTCGACCGCACTGTCCTGGCTTTAATAGATCGTTATCTCACACATTGTTTACAGCTGCATTTAGCCACATTGTCTCACTTGTGTGGAGCTTCTAGTTGATCCTTTGATTGTGCTCCCAAAACACTAGCGTACTGACGATGACAACCTTAGAGAACAATTTGGCTAAAGCTGAAGTATTGATTATATTGATTAGTGTGGCTTTTAGCTGATGAGTTGGCTAGTCAGTAATATGATAGTCAGTAGTAGTTGGCACTGTGGGCAGCTGCTGGGCATCTCCATAAAGCTTGTCAGCAGATGGAAGCATGAAGTGCTCTAAAATCTCCTGGTAGGTGTTGACTTTGGACCAACAGCAGCAGCTCAAACCATCACAGACTGCAGAAACTGCACACTAGACTTCAGACAGCTTGGATTGTGTGTCTCAGACTCTAGGAGCTGATTTACTAAAGAAATGTAAATATTGGGCTGTAGCTCAGGAGCTTTAAGCCAAACTCAACAGTAAAGCATTAACATGATGTGTAATGATGAAACGGTGAATTAGATGATGAGAGTCCAGCTCTTTAAGGAAGAGCTTTCGTGCAGTCATGTGTTCTTCAGAACCAGTTGGACTGCATTGCGTTTCCTCATGTACTCTGACCACTGAGCCATTTCTGACCTGATGAAACTACACTTCAGCCTGATTTGAAGAACCGTGTCCTTGTCTACTGGTTCTGCAGAGACAGAAAGCTTCATTCAGTCAGGCAGCTATCTTCTGCTCTCAGGAGACCAGAGCAGCTCATGGCTGCTAAAAACATTTCCTTGTTTGCTGTGAACAGCTGCGGAGTGGATTTAGGCCTGGGGAACCTTTCCAAGGCACACAAACACACAGGGCCTGGATTAGGACTTACTCTGATATATGCATAACTAATACTCTCTTGTTTCTAAAAGTCAGTTGGGCCCAGAGAAGGCTAAGCTGCTGACCCTTCAATAAGCCACCATCTCTTTGGACCGGTACTGTATACACCATCTATAGCAGTGTGTGGATACAGGATTTCTACCTGACCAAACATCACATTCATGTTATTCATAATATTTCTGTTCAGTGCAGAAGGAGGCAAATGTAACCATGTTTAATTTTCCACATCAAAGCATATATTTACATTTATACAGTCATACACCGAAAAATAAACTAGTCATGGACAAACCAACCAGAATATAAATGAACTGCTTTACTCAAAGTCATATTAACTTCATCCCTGCTGAAGGTATCTCTGTTGCGCCCCTTATTCAGTGATATTCTCACTGTACAATCTGGTCGACTCCCTGATGGAGCCAAATACTGTTTAAAAGATGCAGTCTACGCTCACTGGCCACTTCATTAGGTACACATACACTCATTGTCTATTTGAGCTCTGTTGAGTATACAGTTGCACTTACAGACTGTAGTTCATCTGTTTCTCTCTAGACTTTGTTGTTCTTCAATAGTCAGTACCCCCCACTGAGCTGGTGAATCATTCTCAGTGACACTGATGTGGTGGTGGTGTGATAGTGTGTTGCACTAGAGGTGTTTGGTTGCACCTGTATGCTCAGTGGAGCTCAAATGAGTGTATGTGTACCTAATGAAGTGGCCAGTGTGTGTATGTGTTTGCAAATGACCACTGTTTGGGGAAACGGTGCAAGATCTCATTCTTCACAGCAAACGAATATTCTTACACGGACACCTCAGGATGTAATGTGAAGGAAGAGATCTTTAGAGATGACAGCAGCCAACCATTAGCTCTTAGTCCAAGTCCTTTGGCTTTGTTACCGAAGACACTGAGGAACCTCCACCTGTTGAAAACAAACAAGTCACTGGTTAGCCTCACTCAAGAGCACATCAGGCTTGCGCTATTGTTCAGGGTTTTGTTTGTGCTATTGTTCTATATATCTGTATACATTTGTCCAAAAACGTCCTCAGATTCTCACAAAGTCCTAAAACTAGATAAAGAGACCCAACTCAAACATACAACATAAAATATTTCACTTGAGTTGATTTATTTATTGAGGAAAATGATCCAATATCACAAGTCTGTGAGTGACAGGGTCTGTTAATCTCTAGGATTATCAGATCATTTGAATGTGAAATATGGGACAATCAGGTGTGAGTGGGGGCCCTGTTTTATTTAAAGAACAGTAATCTACCTTAGTCGGATCTTCACCACACATTTGTGGAAGTGTATCATGGCACGAACAAAGGAGATTTCTGAGATTTACTCATCAGGCTGGAAAAGGTTACAAAACCATCTCTAAAGAGTTTGGACTCCACCAATCCACAGTCAGACAGATTATGTACAAATGGAGGAAATTCAAGATCCTTGTTATCCTCCCAGGGGTGGTCGACCAACAAAGATCACTCCAAGAGCAAGGCGTGTAATAGACGGCAAGGTCACAAAGGACCTCAGGGTAACTTCTAAGAAACTGAAGGCCTCTCTCACATTGGCTAATGTTAATGTTCATGAGTCCACCATCAGGATCACACTGAACAACAATGGTGTGCATGGCAGGGTTGCAAGGAGAAAGGCACTGCTGTCCAAAAAGAACATTGCTGTTCATCTGCAGTTTGTTAAAGATCACGTGGACAATCCAGAAGAACTATTGAACAATGTTTTGTGGACAGATGAGACCAAAATCGTTATTTTTGGTTTAAATGAGAAGTTATTTTTGAAAAAGGAAAACACTGCATTCCAGAATAAGAACCTTATCCCATCTGTGAAACATGGTGATGGCAGTATCATGGTTTGGGCCTGTTTTGCTGCGTCTGGGCCAGGATGGCTTGCCATCATTGATGGAACAAATAATTCTGAATTATATCAGAGAATTCTAAAGGAAAATTTCAGGACATCTGTCCATGAACTGAATCTCAAGAGAAGGTGGGTCATGCAGCAAGACAACGACCCTAAGCACACAAGTCGTTCTACCAAAGAATGTTTAAAGAAGAATAAAGCTGATGTTGTGGAATTAACAAGTCAAAGTCCTAATCTTAATATGAATGTTGCAGAAGGACCTGAAGTGAGCAGGTGATGAATTCCTCCAAGCTGTTGTGCAAGACTGATCAACTATCATCAGAAATGTTTAGTTATTGTAGTTGTGTAGTTATTGTTATAGCAGATCATTAATGAGCAGTCATGGTCTGGTGGTTAGGGATCTTCTCTTGTGACTGGAAGGTTGCCGGTTTGATCCCTGGGCAGGTCATGACTGAAATCCTTTTGAGCAAGACACCCAACCCTCAACTGTAAGCCGCTCTGGATAAAAGCATCGGCTAAATCCCTTAAATGTAAGTAAAGGTTCACAGACTGTAATTTTACATCATTTATCCTCATTAAATAAATGAAAATGTGTAATATTTAGTTTGGTTCTTTAAGGACTTGAAGTTTGAGAATATCCTTTGTTGGGAAGAAGAACGTGCCTTGTTTATTTAGACTTGGACCATGCAGTTGCCCGGCACTGGAAGGCATCTGTCTTATCGAGACAGGGCAAAATGGGCTCTATTTATAGTGGCATTAAGTGTGAGGTATTTGTGGGGTCAGGATCCTGCTGTCTGATTTTTCCATCACAAGCAGACAGTGTGTTTGGAGCTTGTAGCGTTAGAACATCACTAGAACATGTAGCTGACATCTTTGGGAGACATTATTCGGTCTCCACTTTAAAAAGACTGTAGTCCATCTGTCTCTCTGTATAATTTGTTCTTCAATGGTTAGGACCCCCCACAGAGCTGCTGGATCATTCTCAGTGACACTGATGTGGTGGTGGTGTGTTAGAGCTGCTGGAAATGCTAAACATTGTGTCCACTCACTGTCCACTATATTAGACACACCTACTTACCTAAGTGCATGGTCAGTTGAGCTAAAATGGACAATGACTGCAGAGGTGAGGTATGTGTACCTAATGAAGTGGCCAGTGAACATAAATAGGTTTGACCTGTAAAGCACGACCTTATTTTACAAGCAATACTTTTAGTGATTGATGGCCAGCTTTCATTTTCTCTGACTTGTCTCTATTGTGACACTCACTCGTCTTAGAGATTTGATGCTGCTGGCCCGGATAGAAGACATGAGCTCATCATGAGCTGATCGCTGTGGTGTTGACGGCCTGGAGTTCTCCCGGTCTGCGATGGGCCTCAGAGCATTTTTCAGCTCCTTCAGGATGCTCTCAGTCTCTTTCTGCTTTGGCTGCCCTTTCTTTCCTTTCTTGGACTTGCTCTTGCTTTGAGCCTGCTGTTGTTTCTTGGTGCCGGCCTCATGGAGCTTGATCACCTCTGCAATGTTTCTGGTAGGAGCTTTCTTCTCTGGGGCACTTTGGGCTTTGGGTGGAGGTGGTGGTGGAGGAGGAGGAGGTGGTGGTGGAGGAGGGGGGGGTGGCGTTGGAGGAGCGTTCTTCTTTACAATATCGTTGCGTGGCAGCTTAGGAGAGGACCACGGTGAGCTGCTTGGAGAACCATATGGGGATGAGGTTGGGGTGTTCTTCTGCAGGGCGTTGGTGCGGGGGTTGATTGGAGTTCCACCTTGCTGCTGACGCTGCTCCTGCATTCTCTTCTGCCTCTGTCGGTCCTGGTTGCGGGTGAGGATGCCGGTCATGCTCATGCGAGGGCCTGGTAAGTCGAACTGGTAGCCCAGCTTGAGCAGTGTGGTGTTGTCCCTCAACAGCTTCACCATCTCCATCTCCACCTGGCCTCCCAAGATGTGGCGCTGGTTGTGGAAGCGCAGCTCTGTCAGTGTGCTGTTGCGGGTGAGAGCTTGCACCAGCGCCAAGATGCCCTTGCCTGTGATGAAGTTGGACTCGATGTTCAGGTTGGTGATGTGGCAGTTTTCCTTCAACGTCTTAGCGATGGCATAGGCCACCTGGTCGTCGGCATGGGTGTTGGCCAGGCTGAAGATGCGCACTCGCGTGTTGGAGCGCAGGGCTTCGGCGAAGCGGATCAGGGTCTCCTGCTTGATGTTGTCAATGTTGTTGAGGTTGACTTCGGTGGTGTCGGGGTCATCACTGAGAATCTTCTCCAGAGCATCGTCCACCACCGTCGGGTTTCCAGACATCTGACTGGACTCTTGAGCTGGTGTTGAGCTTCTCCTTAGAGGCTCATCTGGTTTGAGGGTTGAGAGAGAATTGTGTAGAGCAGGACATCTCTCCTCCTTTTTGGAATTGTCCTCCTGTTCTTCCTCTTCTTCTTCCTCGTCCTCTTCATCCTCTTCCTCAGTAACAGGGTTCTCTAGTTCACTCTCCTCCTCATCATCTTCCTCCTCATCTTCGTCATCTTTATATTCACTCTTTTCATTCTCTTCATCAGCTTCCTTCTCCTCCTCTGACTCCTCGCTGTTACTTTCTGTCACACATTCCTCTTTTTCATTATTCCCACCATCCTGGAATCCATAACAAGAGTTTAATCAAAACAAATGATGTTTATAATGTCACATATAGCTACAGAGGGACAGTTTATGTTTGTGAAGTACTCACATCTCTACTGATGCAGTGATAAATATTGTAGCGTCTGCTGACTTAACTAAGGATATAAATCTCTATCAGTAATTTGATCAGAGGAGGATGGATCCCCTTTGTGAGTCTGGTTCCTCCCAAGGTTTCTTCCTCCAGACTTGAGAGAGTTTTTCCTTGCCACTGTTGCCCTCAGCTTGCTCACATCGGGGTTAGATTCAAATTGTCTGATACTAATTATGTAAAGCTGCTTTGTGACAAAGCCCATTGTAAAAAGTGCTATATAAATACATTTTGATTTGATTTGATTAAAAAATTTGAATATGGTGAAAATGTTTTATAGAAAAAGTTCATATATTTTATATTTATTACACATAAAGTCACATATTTCAGTGTTTTAATGTTGATCAGTTGACTTACAGCTCCAGTCAGTCACAGTAATATGATGGTCAGTAGTAGTTGGCACTGTGGGCAGCTGCTGGGCATCTCCATAAAGCTGGTCAGCAGATGGAAGCATGAAGTGCTCTAAAATCTCCTGATAGGTGTTGAGTTTGGACTAAACACAGTGGACCAACAGCAGCAGCTCAAACCATCACAGACTGCAGAAACTGCACACTGGACTTCAGACAGCTTGGATTGTGTGTCTCAGACTCTAGGAGCTGATTTACAAATGAAATGTAAAGAAAAGAGGATGTTGGAGCAGTTCTGGTTCTGCTTAGTCCAGGTAAGACACTTCTGATGTTGTCTCTGGTTCAGGAGTGTTGATATTAGGAATGTGGCAGCTGTAGCTCTGAGAGATACACAGCATTTATACTGTTTATAGTCATTTATGTCACACTGATCAACATTAAAATAAAATATGTCTCTAATATAAAATATAAGACACAAACCTTTTTAAAAAATGTTTTAGCATATACTAAGTATCAAACTGTAATGGTCACCTCACATTTAGCTATTTTTGGCCACTGATCACTAACCTGAGGACTTGTGGATCCCATCCTCTCATTTTCGAGCATCTTGCGTGTCTCATTCTCCCAGTACTTGAGAAGAGCCTCTCGGCTGAATGTTCCTGTGGGTGTTTTAACTGTCTGGTCTCTTTGTCTTAGTCCAATAGGAACGTTATCGTCTGGGTCAATGTCGGCCAGTTCCTTCTCCAGCTCCTGTAGCTCCTCAGCTGTGAGGGAGGCCAGAAGCTCATCCTCATCCAAATCCTCATACTTGCTCAACTCTCGGCGATACCCAAAGGTGCTCATGGCTTCCTTATGAAAGGCTGGCAGTGTAAACCTGCTTTTCCTTTCTCCTGTAGTGGCTGAAGGTGACTGGCCGTGTCTCCTGTTGGAAGCAGATGGGCGAGCTTTTAAGAGGGGGTCAGATAGGCACGTAACAAAGCTCTGGTCTGTGATGTTGTTGCTTTTTTGGGAGGTAGGAGTCAACCAGATAGGGCTGCAAAAAGAATGTGAGCTCACTCGGGGTGAGCGATGCCTGTCAGCAGATCCCCAGCATTGTTCATGACCAAAATAAGCCCAACTGTGCCATGAGAACAAGCTTACAAATAACCACTGCAGTCGAGGAAATGGTAAGAGTGTATACCTGTGATTAGGTATTTTATATTATACTGGCCACTTCATTAGGTACACCAACACTCAGTGTCCATTTGAGCTCTGTAGACTGTAGTTCATCTGTTTCTCTGTATACTTTACTCTTCAGTGGTCAGGACCCCCCACACAGCTGGTGGATCATTCTCAGTGACACTGACGTGGTGGTGGTGTGTTAGAGCTGCTGATGTTTTTAAACACCTCAGTGTCACTGCTGTAGTGCAGCACCAAACCAAAACTTACACTAACACACCACCACCACGTCAGTGTCACTAAAAATTAGAATTGATAAAGGATGTGTTCATAATTTTGTATTCAAATTTTTATATATTTATTACACTTAAAGTGACAGATTTCAAGTATTTTGTTTTAATGTTTAATTTGACTGGATTTCTATAAATTTATTAAATTCTGAACTTTTTCAGTTTCCTTTTTATTTTGATTATATATAATGGGGTGCTAATAATATTGTTTTGTTCTGAAAGACAGTATACAAATAAATAAAAAAAACACATTATTACTTTGTTTAAGCCCAAAAGTTCACACCCCACATGTTTGATGCACTGAACACACTGATCCTGGAGATCTGGATGTTGTTGTCAGTGTGTTTATGATGGTACAGCTAAACCAGCAAACCTCCTGGGTCAGAACATGATGTCCACTGCAGGTTGTCTGTGTTGGGAGAACAGGGATGGAATTCTGTTGTGATGATAACATGAGTGTCCAGCCACGCTGCTCTGAGCTGCTGTTGACTGGTGTTGTGACTCAGGTCCACCTTTAATAAACTGTACTGCACTGTAAACACATCCATGCTTACAGTTTAGTGAAGGAGGTCTTTTGTGCACATAATTTACTTTAAAAATTCATATATAATATAAGACAGTTTATGATTTAACATGAAATTATGAGCACAAATGGATGTTGTATGTTTATATGGACTGGTACACTCAGAAAATACTCTTCTAGCATGTCAATTCCCTTTTAATGATCATCACTCAGTACACAGTACACATATAACAAAGTACAGTCATTTAGCTGTAAACAGCTTACAAATATAAAAACATCCCTACAACTCTGTCATGCTACCATAAATGTCCAGCTCCTTAAAAATCAGGTAATTCTTCACAGCAGGTGGGAACGGAACTGCACTCATAAATTCTGGGATGTTCAGTCTCCTCAGTGTCATCTTCTCCCTGATAAGCAGCCTGCACAGGTGCTGCAGTGACCGCGGGTTCCCTGTGATGGTGCAGATGTTTATTACACTTCTAACGTCTCCTTAATACAGTCTAATAATGTGAATACGACTTACTGAGGATGTCACAGATCTCTGGCCACTCTTTGTGCCTCTCCAAGATGTTCTGCATCTTGCTGCAGATGGGCACGTGACTCACATAGTCCAGGAGAATCCGCACCATCCGAACCGCCAAGTGCTTCAGCCAGGACACGCTGACAAAATCACAAAACTAACAAAACATCAGCGATTAGACTCAATCTGACTGGTGTTACATAAACATGGCGGGTATTTTACTAATCCAGATTCTTTAAATTCAGCCTAAATTGAACTAATAAGTCAAAATGATTAATTTATTAATTATAAATAATAATTATTAATTATAATTCTTATGTGTTCACTGAACCGAATATTCAACACGAACAGTTCTCCTCAAACAGCTGTACTAGATTATGTTCTTGTTTTCTGTAAACACTGTATATAAGAATTCAGTAACTTTATTTTCAGTGGACTTTTTAAAATAATTAATCAAATTACTATCAGTAATAAATCAATAAAATATCAGCAGTGATGCTGTATACACAAGTAAATATTGTGTAGCAGTACTGTTAATTACTTACAGTAAACAAAGCCTAGTCCTAACCTTAATCTCAGTCTAAAACCTAATATTAAGCTCAAACCAAAACCTAATCCTAATCCTAACCTTAATCTCAACCTAACACAATCTAAACCTAATACCAAATCTTAACCTTAACCCTACCTAACCTAATCCTAACCCTCACCTTCATCTCAACACAGAACCTAATCTTAACCTCAACCCAAAACCTAATCCTAGTCCTAAAATTAATCTCAACCTAAAACCTAATATTAAGCTCAACCCAAAACCTAATCTGAATCCTAATCTTAATCTCAACCTAAAACCTAATCTTAACCTCAACCCAAAACCTAATCCTAATCCTAACCTTAATCTCAACCTATCAGCTAATCCTAATCCTAACTTTAATCTCAACCCAAAATATAATCATAATCCTAACCTTAATCTCAACCCAAAACCTAATCCTAATCCTAACCTTAATCTCAACCCAAAACCTAATCTTAACCCTCAAATTTGACCTTTGTCCTAACCCTTCTTCTCAGGTCAACATCTATTGATATGAGCTCAGACTCTGCAAACAAAGAGAAAAACATTTGAATTTGCAGATTATTACCTCATTCTATTCTGAAACATCTGCTGAACATCTACCGAATGTGTGCAGTGATGCTTCACTGTTTCTGCTCCAAGATATTAAGATGTTATTAATGAGTTTCATACTCAAACTAAAAAGTGATCAGTAATCCATGAAGCTCCACTTACTGTGACTTTGTTGGAGTATGTGCTTGATTCGTTCTCCAGGGTGAAGCTCTGTTCCCAGATGCGCCGTGGCACAACATGGAGGTCATGGGTGCACTGGAAGCAGGTCTCTGCCTGGTAGCCGTTATTTAGAAGCAGCCGCAGCATCATCTCATCTTGCAGACAGTACTGCAGCGCTGTGGGGAACACTGAGTTGCAGATCACAGTGAAGAAACAGTTTGCGTCTGCTCCGTGAGCCAAAAGAAGCCGTACCAGCTCATAGCGACCAGCCCTCACAGCCACAAGGAGGCAGCGCAGTGGGTCAAGGTCTGGCTTTGCCCCAGCATTCAGCAGCATCTCAGTACAGGTAACATCACCGTTGGACACAGCAAAGTACAGCGGAGTCTTCCTCATGTCGTCGTAGTTGTCGGAGATGTGGATGCCCAGGAGTGAATTGACATCAAAACCTTTTTCAAGAAGTAGCTCCAGGCAGGAAGCGTGTCCTCCATCTGCAGCTGAGTGGACCGGACTCTTCCCGGACAGGCGAATGGCCCTCTTAGTGGTGATGGGGATGAGGGTCTTCAGAGCCCTGTCCATTTGAACAGATACATGGACCAAAGTGTATAAGTTAATCAGTGTTAAGTAAAGGTGACATCAGCTGTAGTGATTAATCTATTTTCCAGCTCTCATGATATTTTGAAGTCTAGTTCTAGAGATAATGAACCTTTTTATTCTAGCAAAAAAATTATACAGGATAAGATGGCAAATATCCTGTCCTTTATTAGTGGTCACACATAAAACCCAGTTTCAATTCATCCACATTGTCACCTCAGCTCTTCACATGTGTCCTCAGGTACCTCCTTTCATCAGTGTTTCACTCAGTTAAGCCCACGACCCCTCTGGAAGACTCAACACATCAGCCTCCCAGTGATTAAGGCTGCACTGCACCCCACTAGCACAGTTAATGCATGCCCAGTGTCACCACTTCTATATGGACTTTACAGACTACTACAACATTACAGTCTGCACATCCACACTGCATCAATATTACATCAGACTCCCTGGCCTAAGACTGTACCAAGTCCCACTGGCACAGTTAATGCATGCTCAGTGCATCAGTTTCATGTGGACTTAATCGTAAATCCACACTGCTGTCCTGTATGACTAAGGCTGAATCTATCCGAACTGGCACTGTTGATGCTTTATCACTGGCTCGGTAAGGACACAGTTTTTTTTTATGAAAGACTTTTCTCTCAACCTTGGTGTGATTGTGCCAAAAACAGAAAGCAGTATGCTGCAGTTCAGAAACATTCTTCCAGTACATCAAAAATACTCTGAACACGTCCCAGACACATAGTCGACAATTCTGGACCAAATACCGCCCACTTAAGGAAATTATGGGATATTTATGGCATATTTTGGCAAAAACTGGCCTGGCAGTAGCAATCATGTTTAAGGTTGATTATGGCATTTGAACACATGTGGCCCAAATACAGCCTACCAGCCTTTCTAAAACTGACCCAACTAGAGCCAGCCAACCGTATCTTCCCCGAGTACTGGTTTAATTCAGGTTAAACTGAGGCTGTATTCCAGCAACAAAATTTGGATCATCACAGTCATTCCACAGTGGTATGCGGGTAAGTGTAGACTGAAACTGGGCCGTCACTCATTTACAATCAGGGGTACAACTATGGCCAATTACTCTAGTATACAGCCTTAGTGATTAACATAATTTACCCAAATCCCGTGGAACAGCAGCTAACGATCTGATTGGCAGAGCCACTAGTGTTGATGAATTCTAGTCATTTGCTGCTCCGTAGTATAGTGCATGGTGACCTGGTATGAAGTCTATACAGTAGTATATACTGTAGTATATTATCAGACTGTCTTTTCTATTGTTTGTGAGTATGAAAGTATTTACTACAAGTACTATTTACTACAGATAAACTAAGCAGTGTTCCATAATGAAATAAAAACAATCCAGGTGTAACTGCAGAACTCAGGATGGCTAGTACAGAATGGTGAGATGACTAAGTACAGTATAATATATTACCAGCCGTTAGGAGACGACACTGTATTTGTGGTGCTATAGATAAAGCCTATAGTGAAAGGCTTACAGATAATGTCCTTCATAGGCAGCCCGGTGAATGGGGAGCTGAAAGGCTAGACTGGCCACATTAGGATTGGCACCATGGTTGAGGAGCAGGTGAATGCAGTCGAGGTTTCCAGAACCTGTTGCATCATATAACACCGAGTCTCCATTGGTGGCCTGTGCCGTAACATCACCTCCTAGTGGAGAAAGAAAAATCAGCTCATATTCATTCTGTCATAGCTGTGTGTATATGCAGAATCTGTTTATGGCATTTTCTGTTTATAATTTCAACTGTATTATAATCTCATATGCTCACAGCTGCTCTGCATGTAACTCAGAGCTTTATTTACACTGACCATCAAACTGTTCTACATCAGAACGTAATATTATAAAAACGTTTTTTATTCATAATGTAACTCAGAAAGGAAAACTGGTCCACTGTGTTTAGTCCAAAGTCAACACCTACCAGGAGATTTTAGAGCATTTCATGCTTCCATCTGCTAACAAACTTTATAGAGATGCCCATCAGCTGCCCACAGTGCCAACTACTACTTCTGACCATCATATTACTGTACCTGAGCTATAAGTCACACTGATCAACATTAAAACAACAAAAGACTTGAAACATGCTACTGTATGTGTATTGAATATAAAATATATTATTATAAATTTTTCAGACTGCCTGACACATTCATCACACTTCTTACCATTCTGAATGAGAATTTCCAGAATGTCAGCGTGGCCATTCTCCGCAGCAATGCCAAGTGGCGTGACGCCATGTCCATCTACACCCATGACGTGCCCACCATGCCTCAGGAGCAGCATCATGATGTCTGTGCAGCCCACCTTGGCAGCTTCATGAGTGGCCGTCCACTTTTTAAGACACACCTGCTGCACAAGCGCTCCACCCAAGATCAACGCCAGCACCATGTCATACGAGCTGATCCGGACGGCTGTGAAAGATGTCAGAAACGTATGTATACAACAAAGTATCAGCTTTACAGCTTCTGCTGATGTTGTTAAACACCTCAGTGTCACTTCTGGAGAGAAAATAGTGACCAAGCAACAGTGTCAGAACTAGAGGACCAACACAAACTGTGCTGAGCTGCTGTCTCTGACTTTACATCTACAAGACCAACAAGGTAGGTGTGTCTAATAGAGGACAGTGAGTGGACACAGTGTTTAACATCTCCAGCAGCACTAACACACCACCACCACATCAGTGTCACGGAGAATGATCCAGCAGCGCTGTGGGGGGTCCTGGCCAGTGAAGAACAACAAAGTATACAGAGAAACAGATGAACTGCAGTCTGTAAGTGCATATGTATGCAGTTTTTTTAATTTGAGTTCATTAAAGATCAGGAACCATGAATATATAACAGTATTGTGAACTATCATTAAGATCTAGTGTCAGGAATTACCCAGCAGAAGTGGAGATTCATTCTTGCTATTGGTGTTGTGTGGAGAAGCACCATAGTCCAGCAGCATCTTCACATTCTGCACATGTCCAGCCTGGGCAGCCAGGGTCATTGCTGTCTCACCCTCTGCTGTAACCTCCTCCATGTTTAGCTCATAGGATGCTGACCAATCAGAGAAGAACAGTTTAATCTGCAGTCTGTATGGAGAGTATTCTGACTATGATCTGTGAATATGTCCTTGCTCACCTAGAAGAACAGCATCCAGAAGATCAGCATTTGGCTGAACTGAGGCTCTGTGCAATGGCAGCCATCCCCTGCTGTCCGTCTCCTTAAAAGCACTTCTGTGATGTTGCAGGCCTCGAATAACAGACACATCACCTGCAGGACATCATTTACAACCACAACAGTCCTGAGTTTAAGTTACAAAGAATTTGGCATTTTTCTTTAATGTGTTTTTAAAGTGTCAAATAGCTCAGTGCACATTTTCACATGCACTCCAGGGTAGTATGTAGAGTAGCCTACTTGTGCAAAAGTGCCCTCTTGTGGTCCCGCAGGCAGATCTGTTGTGGCTAATCAAATCAATTATGAATGTGAGATGTGTGCTTGTTTACAGCTTTTTAACAGGATGTATAGTTTCCACACAGCAACAGATATCTGCAGATTTGTTTCCCATAGGAATGAATTGTGTGCAAAAGTTTTGGCACCCTTCAAATGTCACAATAATACAAATACACTGTAACACCCAAACAACCACATGGGTTACCAAAGCAACCATTTAGTAACCACATAGCAACAGCCTAGCAACCAACTATCAACAGACTAGCAACCACATAGCAACAGCCTAGCAACCAATTATCAACAGACTAGCAACCAACTAGCAACAGACTAGCAATTGCTTATCAACCATGTAGCAACAGCCCAGCAACCAACTAACAACAGACTAGCAATTGCTTATCAACCATGTAGCAACCACTCAGCAATCACAGCCTGAAAGTGAGAAGCACTTTAACTGTGTAACCATTCTGTGTTTCCTTCAAGAAATGCACTTTTCTAGTTATTTCTGATATTTAATGAAATAATCGGTTATGTATTCTGAGTGGACAGGTAGTATAGTTAGTGCACTTTTGTCTGAGCATCATCAGTGCCTGAACATTATTAAATGTATAAAGTGTTATTACAAATCATATTACTGTAACTTTGTAAAAACATGTAAATTACATGTCTTGTAAGTGACAGAAGTTATTATTGTAGACATGCTGAATTGTGGTGTATGAGTATTTATATCTTTATATCAAGTATCATTGTACCTTGATCAATTGCAGCTAAAATCTTCAGATTTTCTTCACTCGCTGTTTCCAGAGAACTTATAAGAGAAAAAAACAACAGAATTAGTTTGAAATCTGTGAAATAATTAAACAGCATGAGTTAGTAAAAAGCTCATTTTGCCCACCCCCAAGGCGTCTGATGTGGACATGTACAAGTATCCTCAAGGCTGACTCGGATAGCAAACTCAATGAGCTGCTCTTCATCCATCTCCTCAGGGTCAGACATTTCAACTCGATTTGGGTTTCAGATAAACTCTCATGTAAACACAGTCAGCTAAAGACAGACAGACAGACTTTCTCTCTGAAGCCCTCGGTCAGCTGAGTGTCTGTGTTTAGTACACAAGTGTGCTGAGGTTTATAATTAGACTTGACCCCTTTTCACTGGACACTGAAACAGAAGGTCAGTGTGACTGTATAGCAGTGGTGTTGGGTTCCAGTTTTGGGATTAGATGTAGGGAGTCGACTCCTAGAGAATTGATTGTTCAACTCAGAGTGGCCCGAGATTTAGTCTGAACCCTCATTCAATGTCTAGGGATGGGTGATAAATGAAAGTGCACAATCATTGGCCAGTGTGCTTACACAAAGAGGAGTTTGACTTTGAAACACACAGACACACACTAGTGAACATAGTAAGGGGCAGTGAGCACATATGCATATACGTAGAGTCACCCCTGTCCATGGTACCTGGGGAGCAGTTGAAGCTTAGGAGCCCAAGGTCATGTCCCTCCAGGAAATCAAACTAGTGAACTAGGTACCTAATTACCAGACCATGGCTGCCCCCAACACCAACCACTACAGAGAAATTTCCATGTAATATCCCAATACTGAAGATGTTGGGACACTAAACAAATTGTGAATAAAAACTGAATGCAATGATGTGGAGATGGCAAATGTCAATATTTTATTTGTAATAGAACATAGATGACAGATCAAAAGTCTAAACTGAGAGAATGTATCATTTTAAGTGAAAAATATGTTGTTTCAAGATTTCATGTAGTCAACAAATCCCAAAAAAGTTGGGACAAGGCCATTTTTACCACTGTG
>BRDA01009432.1:21258-35326 GCA_036984385.1 Crenuchus spilurus | reverse complement strand
ATCACGCAACCAAAAGTTGAGTTCACTGATACAATTGGTGATGGATGGAGGTGGATAAGGGCCAGATGGTTTAAAGCTAAGATATAGCTGGGTGTCATCAGCATACAGGTGGAAGTTCAATCCATGCTGGCATATCACATCACCAAGGGGCAGAATGTAAATGATAAAAAGAAGTGGTCCCAACACAGAGCCTTGGGGAACACCCTGGGCAACTGGAGCAGTATGTTGTATGCTGTTGTGCAACTTATTATCAACACTAAAATCTGATGGCAAAATGAGTGAAAATGCACAACTGTTGACCAGTCTGCTTGCACAAATTTAACTCATCCACCACATTTAACACATCCATGGAGTGCCCAAAGCACTCATCAGCTCCTATCAATGGTGCCTGAGGAGCAGTTGTGCGTTAGGTACCTTACTCAAGGGTACTTCAGTTACATCCTGCTGGGGTATCTAACCAGTGACCTTCCAGTTGGTTACAAGATTGGATCCCTAACTACTAGGCCATGGCTGCCCCGAAATGGAAATGACTATGATTGGTCCTGTTCATTTGCAAACTTTTGTTACAGTGAAACTGCATTAGATATTAGCATAATTTATGGACTGTTCAGTCTCCATGATGCATTGTCACATTTCCACAGTGCTCTGAATCACAGTCTTGCATTGTCATTTCATAATGTTACAATGCATTGTAATCCCGCTACTTTGCATAGTGACCATACAACAATAGTATAACTACAGTGATATTCTAAGCCTGATCTAAATTTCCATGTCTTTTCTCTTAAAACTTGTAGTGGAATATGGAGTATTTGTTGCTTCAAAAGACCTCTTCCTCAGTCCCCACTGCTTGTCAAACTCTGAGAGGTAGAGGGGCACATTGAGACCATCCATTCCCTGGGGGCATCACTGGGGCTTGTCAACCCGGAACTGGGGTAAATATTTACAGTTTAATAGCCTTTCCCATGGCCCCCCCACTTGCCGCCACCATCATGCCATCTCTTTTATAAGTGCTGACTTAATGCATATTTATCAGAGCAGGCATCTGCTATGGGGCTCATTTAGAACACTGCTGAGATTCAGCACTTTTTCCTCATGCACGTCCTGCGCGTGGATTCCAGTTCTCCTTTATTTGCTTTCTTCTAAATGCCGGTTATGATGAATGCACAATTGTGCAGTAATTCTTCCCATGAAAAAGTTTGGTGTGACTGCAATGAAGAGCTATCGGTGAACACTAATCACCACTGTCTACGGGAGACAGGTGGCCTTTCCCACAGACACAGTAGACAGCACAGAGACAGAGATGCATACATTCCAGATAACTTGTTGAATGTGCCGCAAATGGGATGTCTCAGACTTGAATCCAGGAGAAGATGTGAAAGCTGGTTTTGGTTCCAAGATGTTTAAAGCAAGGAAAGGATTTCATGTGGATCACCTGTCAAAAGATTCACAGTCTACTGCCAGTCACAGGCTAGTATTATGCTGGGAAATGTCACTGAATAGGGAATGTCACTATACAGCTGATAAATATACTCAATGGCCACTTCATTAGGTACACATACATTACATCTACACTCATTATTTATGTTATCAGCTCCACTGATCATACAGCTGCACTGTGTAGTTCTACATTTACAGACTGTAGTTCATCTGTTTCTCTGTGTACTTTATTATCCTCCTTTCACCTGTTCTTAAGTGACCAGGACCAACACAGAGCAGATATTATGATTGATCATTCTCAGCACTGCAGTGACACTGATGTGGTGGTGGTGTGTTAGTGTGTGTTGTGCTGGTATGAGTGGATCAGACACAGCAGAGCTGCTGGAGATCAGTTGTATTTTCAGTTGTAAGTAAAAAGAGCTGCCTATGTTTGATTTACTGACACGTTAAAGATGAGTTTGAACAGTAAGTACATCTGCAACATGGAGCTTCTCATGATTTTTTAACATTATTAGTTGTCTAATAATTAATGATCTTTGACACTAATGTTCATGTAGTGACATCATCAGTTAAGTGTTTACATTGAAGCACTTCAGTGATTGTATCTTAAATGCTTTGATCTTTATTTGTCTTTTGGTTCTTCGTTTATGTCACGTCTGTTGCCACACAATATGTAAATAGATGCAAAGTAATTGGGTTTCAAATAGTTCATATAAAGTTTGAAATAAGGTGTAATAGATTAATCTAATTAATGTAATTACACTGAGCTATATTAATTCATATTTGGAATGATGTCAATTTAAAATATGAATATATAATAAAAAAACATATTTTGTGTTTTGTTAATGTTGCCATGTTTAGAGTGAGTGAAGCTGATTTGAGTGTATTAAACTTTTAAACTTTTATAAATTAATTCAGTTCAGCTGGAAACAATATTTTTGCTGAACAAATCACAGCTTTGTTCTCTACATGAACCAGCTGACAGAATGATATTAGGATTTAAGTGTGTTAAATGTAAAAGTTTGAACTTAGATCTTGTTAGTAGAAAATTGTCAAACCAGTAATCTTCCTACAATAAATAATAATCTTCCTACACAGGAAAGATGTTGTGGAGAAGCTGATAGGTGTCGTTTTAAACTTTCTACCTCCATTGACTTTCCGTTCTTCAGAACAAAATGAATCTGTCAAGGTCACGCTCTCTTCAGTTTTTTTCTGAATCGATGTTCTTCATGGACTTCTGAGAGAGTCTGCTGGTATACCACAGCAGCTTTTACACTAGAGACACAAGTATATCCTCAGTATGCTCTGTGCTATGTACTTCAGACTTCCTTTAGGTTATAGTTAAACTTACTCTGGCCCATTTTAATCATATTCAGCAGAAGAGAAGGAGTTCATACACATGACACTCATGAAATATGCAATGCAGTGAATAACAAGGTAAGCGGAATGTCAGAGGTAAGTCTGTGGCAACAAAACTAAGAAGGAGCCCATAAATAATCCAAAAGGCTGAACCACCTGCCTGAGAGTTCTGACTCATTTCAAACCCTCTCAGTAGGTGTATCACAGTCCGTTTCATCTGAGCAGCATGGCTCAGTGACGGCTGTGTGTGCTGGAGGTAGTGGGCTAGGGTGAAAGAAATGTTAAGCGAACACTTAGGATGCATAGTCATGTTGTCCAGGCCTCTGGAGATCAGCTGTGATGTGCATGCCAGGAGCTGCAGCCAGGACAGCGAGGGGCTTCTTGAGTGACAGGCCCCAGGCGATCCCATCTCAGTGACCAAGCCATTGAGAGCAGAGCACGCATGCTGGAAAGATCAGGGGTGACGGTGGCAGGGATTAGAAACAAATGATTCTCTCCATCCTCCTCTCTTTCTTAATGTCATTCCGCCACAGCCCTCGACAGCACTAAACCGATAGAGTGATCCGCAGAAGGGAATGTCAATGCAATTTCACCTCTGTGACGACAATTGAACCAGCGAACTTCAAGACGTATCCAAGGGGAGAGAATGAAATTCCCCACGCTTGCTTTAGCAATATAGATATTAAGACGAGTGCTCATACATCATAAAGTGTCTCTGGGCATATAAAACGAGATGGTCACTGTCTAAGATGCTGTCTAAGACAGCAGCCTGGAAAGAACTCCAACCACCAAACCTGGTTAGATCATCGGAGATTGCCTTGTCAGCTGATATTGAGTTGCGATATTGATGTTGCCATTCAATTTGAAAGCATAAATAAGTGTTTTATTTTCAATGCATTTTAAGTCTGACCTCTGGGAGGAAGAACGGCTTGATGATTAGTTGAAATGCCCGTTTTCTTCT
This sequence comes from Crenuchus spilurus, assembly GCA_036984385.1. NCBI lineage: Eukaryota > Metazoa > Chordata > Actinopteri > Characiformes > Crenuchidae > Crenuchus > Crenuchus spilurus. The sequence goes on along the minus strand of BRDA01009432.1, from coordinate 31,569 downwards.
TGAATTGAATATCAGTTGAAATAAAACTGTGAAGTGTGAAGATTCTGATTGAGCTTCATTCAGAACTTCCCTACAGATGATATTATGCATTAGAGAGTGAATGCCCTTGCAAAGCAAAGTGCACTGAATGGACTCAGTAATAAACAAGTCCAGACCTGCAAGGCTCAAACAGTGATCAGAGTAAAAAATAAAAAATAAAAAAATACAGTTAGTGGGCAAAGCTTCAGAGATCAGAGCTTTCTTCTGTCGGCCCAAGGGCAGCTTCTCTCAAACACAGCCTGGCACACAACCCAAACCCTGAATAGCCTCAGGGTCATAAAATCAACAGAAGACCACATGAGGACTCCACAATGCTCTTCCATGCCCATATAGAACAGATAATTAGCCAGCAAACTGGCTCCATAATTACCATCGCTACTTTAATAATGTATACATCTGCTCCCTACAGCAGTAGCAGACCATTGTTGACCATATGCACGTAGCCACAGAAACATAATCAGACTGTTCAGGCTAGTAATTGTAAGCTGTGTTGGATGGTGGTAGAAGTTAGATGATCAGAGGGCAGTTTGGTGGAGAAGCTGATCGTAGATCAGTCCCAGTGGCCATCTTTTACCGGAAGTCCTGTTTTGATGTAGCAGCTCCGCCTCCTCTTTTATAATCTTCAATGCTGCAGCACTCCAGAGGATAAGGTCTAATGGATGTTTGTTTTTTCCACATTTGGAACTGTGACACAGGGACAAATGATGCTATTATTATGCAAATTGCACTACTCTCTCATTCCAGTAATAGTACAAGGGCCAAATCTGGTTCACAGAGTGAGCCTGCAGATACAGTCTCCTCAAGCTGTTTCCAAGCAGGCCAAGTCACACGCTTCTAGTAACCTGTAGAGAACACACAGAGAGCCTGCGGTAGGAACCTGCCTCTACTAAACCAGCATGCTTACAAACACACACACACACACACACACACACTGTCTCTCTCATCTAATGCCAGTGGAGAGGATGAGTCATAGGACTGAAGGAATGGCTGAAAAAAGGGGCTCACGCTGCAGGTACTGACAAAGAAATGAACAGATGTCCAGTTGCAGTGGGTGAGAGTTCAGTGGGTCTGATTCAGGGTGGAAAGCAAAGTCAGATGAGTTGCGTTTGAGAGGTGTAACTTTTATCAATTTGCTTATTGGAACCAAAGTGAATAATTCTCAGTGCGGAAGACTCCCCAGATCCCTCCGCGGCAGCAGATCAGTGAAGCAACACTGGAGATGAAAACAAACGAGGTGCCTGCACAGCCTCCATGCTGAAAAACCTCATTAGCTACAAAGATCAAAGGCATAGCAAAAAAAGGCACTTCTCTTGGTTGATTCCACTCTGGCTGTCACTCTAGCACTTTCTAAAAGGTTGTCTCCAAAGGTGCTTTTGTCTGCCTGTGCTGTGAACAAGTGGGATGGGAGACATGCAATAAGGGCAGCTCTCATTTAGACGTGTCACTGAGAAGTGATGGAGTAAGGATGGGATGGAATGGGATGGTCAAGATGCAGTAGGATGGGATAGAATGAGAAGGCATAAGGCGGGATTGGATAGTGTGAGATGGAATGGGAAGCAATAGGGTAGGATGGGATGGGATGAGAAGAAATAGGATGGGATAGGGTGAGATAGGATGGAAGAGAGTGAAAAGGCTTGGAGGAGTGATAAGTTGAGACGAATAGACTGTTTTTACTGATTAATACTCTTTTTGTTGAGAGAATCTCAACAACATAAAGCAATGCAGTGTCTGTGTGACTGTATAAACACAAGGACTGATGAATGCATGATGCAAGGAGAAAAATCTTGCCTAGGGCACCACATTGGCAGGGCAGACTCTGATTGTCACCTGGTATGAAGCGATCCTATGGACATTCACATGAACAGCAGTGAAATGTGCACAAAACTTCTACTGGAGTGCTTAGTCTGCATATCTTCAACTTGTCAGACACAACATTGCTTTTCATTCCCCCGTCAGGCAAAGTGAAATCACCTCAATTACAGGACTTAGCCAGCATAGTACTGGATTTCACAATCCTAACACTTTCCACAAGCTCCACACTTCAGTCATACTGCACATTTATTCTCTCTAGGGTTATGAGAGGGCCACAGAAATTAACTCCATATGCATAATTCATTTACACAGCAATTGCATATTTCAATAAGCATGCAACCCATCCTGCACTTGTTCTAAAGTTCTCCTGCTCTCCTTCAAGTTTGTGTGGTGTGGCAATTTTACAGCACTGCTATCATGTACAATTACGCAGAAGATGAGATGGCCTGGAGTCCATAATTACTTATTTATACGCAAATGTAAGCCACCAAGGAGCTTGTCACTCATTACCGTGTCTTTCATCAGTGTGGCCGCTGGGAATATCACACTGGTCCACACAAGCTCACAATAATCTCACCATTAATCGCTAATTAAAAGCTTCCATCTTTAAGTGAATTGTGCCGTTAGCAAGAAAAAAAACTGTTCCAAACCAAATTAGGAGTAGACTCAGTTTTCACAAAATAACAAGTGCCAGATCATCACAGTTTTTGTAGGCTGACTCAAACCAGTTCTGAATCTCTCCAATTACAAGGAATGCAAAATCCCAATTAACAAGATCCGGGGTTTAGGAGGGGAAAAAAACATGGGTTAAAGGATGAATTTATTGCTTCATTACCACTTCAAAACCTCAGAAATATTTATTCATTCCAAACCCAGCACTTTGAGAAGAGCACAGCTCACAGTCAAACAGGACTTTAATCATCGCAATATAAAAACCCTCTTCTTTCATCCACGTACACAAAAAAAACCATACGTCCAGCTCAGCTTACATCTACAACTACAGACACATTTCTCCAGAGGCCTGAACAACCTTTCATGAGGATACTGGGTCATGCTTATGTTACAGTAGCACCAACTTTGCATTTCTCACTTATTGGAGTTTTGGATGAATCAGCGCATGAATATTCAGTTCCAGTAACTCTTAAAATGAGCTCCTTTAAGGAGAACAGAGAAGTATTTTTTATTGTTTTCTGACCTGAAATGATACCATATGACCCAAGAAAAAACTGACAATATAATATGAAATGACTGACAACAGGCTTTGTTGTGTACAGTACATTGTAGATGTAAACTTATATGCATCAGGATGTCTGTTTGATGGTATTAAAACAGGGATGCAGAGAAGATGCATTATAACATTTTGGTCAATATAGTAGTGACCAAATAAAGTAGTGAAGTAATATATAAAGTGTAAAGTAGTCCTAAAATAAACCAGAAAGCAGTTCCGTCACATAATAAACAACAGGAGCAACTGGTCAGCAATGTATAAAAGAACTGGATGTTGTTACAGCCTGATTAAAATAAGACCTATTGGACTGTATCTACTAAGAATAACGGTGACCACAACAAAAGAAGTCAAAGAAAATCTATCATTGGACACCTTTTAGCCTGTGTGGCAGTAGAATAGTACTAAAACTCTGATTTCATAAAAAGTAACAGCAAACATTTGAGTCGCAATGCTCAATTTATAGAGGTTCATTACCAGTCAAAAGTTTTAGACCACCACAGTTTTTCCAGTTCTGTATGTAAATTGATTGAGTTTAATGTCTCATTGCACTCTTAAATGTGAGCATGTGAGTTAAATAACTCAGTGAATCAGTTTAAAGACCAAAATGTGTCTAAACTTTGGACACAAAGCAGCACCTTTGTCAGATATAACAGCTGAACACACTCGTGACTTTCTTTCTACAACAGACATCAAACATTCTTCAGACAGTTCTTCACTAATCTGCTGCAGAACATCACATAAATGTTGGCTCTTGTAGGTTTGCTTTGCTTTTCACTTCATCCCAAATCAGCTGGATGGGGTTTAAGTCTGAGACTGTGCTCCACTTCATGTTTTCAAGCTGACCCTCTTGTTGTTTGTTCCTGAGGTAGTTCTGCAGAGTTTGGACTGATGTTTTTTTGTCATTATCTTGCTGTAGGATGAACATCTGACACACTGGGCACACACCTGATGGCACTGCAGAATGTTGTGGTAGTTGTGGTGGCTCAGGTGCCTCTCACTCTGTAGGAATTAGTAGCAGCAGCTTTAATCTGCCTCCATTACTACAGAAAAGCTTTCACCTGTTAACCCATTTCCTGTTCCTGACAAAAGCCTTTGTGTATAATTCTGTAATGTACATTAAGTTGCAGTTTTGGGTAAACTTACTTTTTTAACCTCTGACAGTTCATCACTTACCTTTGTAAGGTAAGTCACTGGACTTGAATGACTTGAATTACAATAAATGACTGAAAAAATTGGAGTGTTTTAAACATTTGATCAGTTGTGTATACACTTAAGTGCATATGCATAATGCAAAAGAGTGGCATTTCAATATCACCTTTAGGTATATAATAATGTTATGCTGCTATTTTATGACACATTGTGTCACTAATGCCAAACCCCACAATATATCTATTTGAGAGTGATCAGCAAGAATCTTCAGCCTGCTAAATATGAATGAGTGAGTGAGGTAGAAGTCTGGTCAGTGAGGTGCTTCACATCTGAATTTTTCTTTAAAAATCCAAATGTCACCACTACTATGACAAAGTTCACAGTTTAATAGTTTCCTGTAATTACAGCCAAGCACTTTTCTTCAAAAGATTATATACCTATAGTGTGCATTTTTATATTTCATATGGTACAGTTACAATAATAATAATAATAATAATAATAATTATTATTATTATTATTATTATTATTATTATAACTATTAATAATACTAATTATTACTAATGACTAATTTATAATATAATTGCTTATTATTATTATTATTATTATTATTATTATTATTATTATTATTATTATTATTATTGTTATTATTATTATTATTGCCTGCTAGTGACAACATTGTCATTGTGCCAAAGAGAGTATAAACATAAAAGATGACATTCTCATTGTGTTTGTTATTGTTTATACAGTATATTTTCAGTGTTATTGTTTGAACAGTGAGTTTATACAGTTTTGTATTATTGTAAGTTGAGTGTATTGTGATAGTGTATAGACTGTGTAAAATGTATGTTAACTATAATCATGTCAGTGCACCATGTTCTTTCAAAAGTGATGATTAAACACTCTGTTAATTTCATTTTCTATATATTGATTCGGAAACCTGCTTTTTAAATACATTTACTTCATTCAAGAGGCTGAAAAGAAGAACGTATGAGCTGCTGAACAGCTAAACATGTGAGAGCAAACAAGCAAACAAGACCTCTGTTCTTTTGTTTTTCATATAATCAAGACAACAGCAGAGCTCTGCTGTCCTTTCAGGAAATGATTAAATTGATTAAATATGAAAATAGTTCATAGTGCACTAGTTTTAAAAGGCCAGTGTTAAAGAGCAGGGGATGAGATTGGGTTAACAGCAAAGCCTACACTTATGGACCTGAAGAAGTGTCCAATAAATGTGAGAGAGGTAAGAGAGACAGTCAGTGGGTTTTAGTTTTAGGGTTTCAGATTTTAAATGGGTATCCAAAAAACATACAAACAAACAAGTTCCCAAGTAAAAAAGTAGAGTTGCACAGCACAAACTATTTAAGTCACAAAGGCACAGGGAAGACTCCCAGCTGCTTGGTGACTATTAAAGTCAGTATGTCCCTTAGTCAATGGTTCATGAATAACAGTTTTATAAGTGCTGAGGTCTTGTGAATGTGACTTTCACAGCAATGCAATTTTCCCCACAGCTGTGACTGCCACATTATTATGTCAGTAATTGGTCTAGAGTTATATAGTTGAGTGGAAAAAGCATATTCTGGTGCAGTTAAATGTTTTCATTGAGATAAAAGAACTTAGAGGACAGCATGGTGACTCGGTAGTTAGCACATTCACCACTCTGCACTGAGGTTTTGGGCTTTAGTCCTCATCTGGGTGGAGTTTCCATGTCCTCCCCATGTGTGCATGGGTTTCCTCCTGCAGTGCAAAAACATGGAGGTCAGGTGAATTGGGTACTCTAAACTGTCCTGGTGTGTGTGTCCAGCAATGGATTGCCACCCTGTGCTAGGTTTACATTTACTGTATTAGGCAGACGCTCTTATCCAGAGTGATGTACAACAGTGTTTTGTTTACATTAAGAGAATGATCTCAGCTAGCACAGACAGGTTAGAGTCCAAACTACTCTTCAGTTCAGACACTGTTAGAACTAAACCATCACTAATACCTAGAAAGAAGGAAAGATACACAATTATACACAATATAAGAGCTTTACAATACATTACAATAAGAGTTTAAACTAGTGCTGCTTAAGTGCTCCACAAAGAGATGCTCTTCAGTCTGTGTGTGAAGACTGTGAGGGACTCTGCTGTTAGAACAACCAGTGGGAGTTTATTCCACCACATGAGTGCCAGGACAGAGAAGAGTCTTGATGTGATGGATTGGCCCCCTGTCCTGTGCCCAATGAGGGGATAGCGGACTAACAGTGACCCTAATAATGATTAAGCGGTTGGGATAATGGATGGATGAATGGAGATGAAGTTAGTTTACATGAGCATACATTGGAAATCTCTCTTTGCACATTTTCTGTTCTTCTGTCATGGCAATCTTGTGCAGAATCACTTTCTGTTACCATATACCATATCACATACACTGTAAAACATTTTATCAGCTTCAACGTAAAAACTTAAGTTCAAAAGCTGCCTTAAAGTTTTCAAAGCCAAACTCAACTTAAAGTCTTGAGTTGAAGTAAATAGAAAGAATGATTTCATTTAACTTAAAACTTTAAGGCAGCTTTTGAACTTAAGTTTTTACGTTGAAGCTGATAAAATGTTTTACAGTGTACAGTGAGGAAAATAAGTATTTGAACACCCAGCGAATTTGCAAGCTCTCCCACTTAGAAATTATGGAGGGGTCTGAAATGTTCATCTTAGGCACATGTCCACTGTGAGAGACATAATCTAAAAGAACAAATCCAGAAATCACAATGTATGACTTTTTAATAATTTATTTGTGTGTTACTGCAGCAAATAAGTATTTGAACACCTGTGAAAATCAATGTTAATATTTGGTACAGTAGCCTTTACAGAGGTCAAACGTTTCCTGTAGTTTTTCACCAGGTTTGCACACACTGCAGCAGGGATTGTGGCCCATTCCTCCACACAGATCTTCTCCAGATCAGCCAGGTTTCTGGGCTGTCGCTGAGAAAGACTGAGTTTGAGCTCCCTCCAAAGATTTTCTATAGGGTTTAGGTCTGGAGACTGGCTAGAACACTCCAGAACCTTGATATGCTTTTTACGGAGCCACTCCTTGGTTATCCTGGCTGTGTGCTTTGGGTCATTGTCATGTTTGAAGACCCAGCCACGACCCATCTTCAGTGCTCTAACTGAGGAAGGAGGTTGTTCCCCAAAATCTCACAATACATGGCCCCGGTCATCCTCTCCTTAATACAGTGCAGTCGTCCTGTCCCATGTGCAGAAAAACACCCCCAAAACATGATGCTTCCACCCCCAAAACATGATGCTTCCACCCCCAAAACATGGTGCTTCCACCGCTGTGCTTCACAGTAGGGATGGTGTTTTTGGGATGGTACTCATCATTCTTCGTCCTCCAAACACGGCGAGTGGAATTAAGACCAAATAGTTCTATTTTGGTCTCATCTGACCACAGCACTTTTTCCTCTGGATCATCCAAATGGTCATGGGCAAACTTAAAACAGGCCTGGACATGTGCTGATTTAAGCAGGGGATCCTTCCTTGCCATGCATGACTTTAAACCATGACATCTTAGTGTATTAGCCACAGTAACCTTGGAAACAGTGGTGCCATCTCTCTTCAGGTCATTGACCAGCTCCTCCCGTGTAGTTCTGGGCTGACTCCTCACCTTTCTTAGGATCATTGATACACCACGAGGTGAGATCTTGCATGGAGCCCCAGTCAGAGGGAGATTGACAGTCATGTTTAGCTTCTTCCATTTTCTAATAATTGCTCCAACGGTTGATCTTTTTTCTCCAAGCTGCTTGGCAATTGCCCCGTAGCCCTTTTCAGCCTTGAGAAGGTTTACAATCTTGTCTCTGGTGTCTTTGGACAGCTCTTTGGTCTTAGCCATGTTAGTATTTGGGAGTCTTACTGACTGTGTGGGGTGGGCAGGTGTCTTTATGCAGCTATTGACCTCAAACAGGTGCTTCTAATTTAGAATAATAAGTGGAGTGGAGGTGGACCTTTTAGAGGCGGACTAACAGGTCTTTGAGGGCCAGAATGTTTGCTGATTGGCAGGTGTTCAAATACTTATTTGCAGCAGTAACACAAATAAATTATAAAAAAATCATACATTGTGATTTCTGGATTTTTTCTTTTAGATTATGTCTCTCACAGTGGACATGCACCTGAGATTAACATTTCAGACCCCTCCATGATTTCTAAGTGGGAGAACTTGCAAATTCACAGGGTGTTCAAATACTTATTTTCCTCATTGTAGCATGCACTCTTCACTTATATATTTATATACATTAAATACCCATATGCTTGTCTATTCAATATATCCACAATTATTCACATTTCCGAAACATCAGCGCCCAAAGACCAGGCTAAAGTTTTTGAGAAGAATTAAAGAATTTGAGAAATATGCCTGCAAGCATTCTTTGCAGCACAGCTGAACTGATGGTGCATGAGTTGAAGAAAAGGTTGAACAGCAAGCATGAAAAAACATGGAATCTGTCCAGTTGCCATACCTCTTATTACTGCAATCCATCTCTATATTCCCATCAGCACAGGACACTATCAGAATAAGCTTTACCAACAGGGGCCATGTGTATAGGTCAAACAGTGATTAATCCAGACACACATAACAGCAGAGATCCTCTAGGCTGTTTTCTAAAAGGCTCCTCGCCCAGGCCAGGAGCTGATATTATGGAAAATGAGCCCTTTGCTCTTATGATGGACAGGTCTGGTGGGTCAAGTCATACTGCAAGCATCGATCAGTGGAACAAAAGACCTGGCTGTATTTAATGAGGATCTGGAAGGATGATAAATGATGGAGGTAAAGACAGAAAGAGAGCACACACTCTCACACACAAAGAGAGAGAGACTACATGAGGCACATCTTAAATGCTTCAACTATCAGTCATGTCTCTCATGCTGTGCACAGAATATAGTGCATAATATCTATAATTACAGTTACAATCAGGGCTGACAAGATTTCAAGTGAGCATGTCTTTCCAGGCTGTGAATGCCTGAGCTGCTAGCATCCATCAGCACTCATTTCCCTAGACAGTCCGTACTGACAACAATCTTTTTTTTCTCACCATTTTGCTCACATTTCTCCAATATAGCACATCTCACCTATTACACAACAATTCCACAAAACAGCGAGGAGGTGAAAGCCTGCAGTTACTGCATCGCTGAAAGGCAAGGACTGTTCCCTTCTCTCCTTTTTACAGAAAATCTCACAGCTGATTTTACTTTGCTAGGCACCTGGATAAGAAAGGGCAAAACTAGAGATGGTGAGAGATGGTGAGGGTGATGATGGTGATGATTATTACATACTGTGGACATACAATAACATTCTGAGGCCACAAGCACTTAAAACAATGAATAGACCAATGAATCTGTCAAAACATTTCAGTGACCTTGTATCTACACTCAATGTCTTTGTTATCTGTTCTTCAATGATCAGGATCTGCTGATGTTTTTACACACCTCAGTGTTACTGTTAGACTGAGAATATTCCACCAACCAAACATATTCAGCCAACAGTATTCTCCGGGGAGCATCCTTTGGCCGCTGATGAAGGACTAGAGAATGACCAAGACAACTGTGCAGCAGATGAGCTGCTGTCTCTGAATTTACATCTACAAGGTGGACCAACACGGTAGGTGTGTCTTATAGAGTGGACAGTGAGTGGGTACAATACAACTCTGCTGTGTCTGATCCAGCACACACTAACACACCACCACAACATCAGTGTCACTGCAGTGCTGAGAATGATCCACCTGCTCTGTGGTGGTCCTGTGAGGGTCCTGATCACTGAAGAACAGGTGAAAGGAGGATAATAAAGTACAGTGGTAACCCTACTTACGAGTTTAATCCATGCAGGAGCCGAGCTCGTTAGCTGGTTAGCTCGTTAGCTGGATGCATTTTCCCCATAAGAATACATGTAAAACTGATTAATCTGTGTCAGCCGGCCAATATACAGTATACTTTAATATGCTAAATAATGTGTTTATATGGGTTTTTTAAAACATAAACGTGATGACGATGGCGCTCGTGTAGGCTGGCCGCTATTGAGAGGGAGACCGACGGTGCTCGTGTAGGCTGGCGGCTGCATGGTTA
>BRDA01009432.1:2128-18716 GCA_036984385.1 Crenuchus spilurus | reverse complement strand
ATTAAATGTCCGTGATCCCGTGACGAGTGCCGCGACGCACACTGCATTAGGGCCTCGGTGCAGTCAGTCCCATCGGGACAAGAATAAGTCTTACATCTATCGCACTGACAGTCATGCGGTCGTTGTACGGCTTCGCGTTCACATACAAATGGCTGCTAAATGTTTTTCTCAAAGGTACGAAAGTCTGGCCCAGCTCTGTTTACCCTTCGGAACACGTGTCACACAATAACAATAACACACAGTAAACAATTAATTAAAAAAAGGTTATCGGATGTCTTGTTATAAAGCAAGCAATGACTCCCATTGTCTCACAGTACACGGCTATTGGAAAAAAATTAATTAACAAATGACACACAATAACAATAACACACTGTGCACAAGGCTTCCCATTTGTCTCGACCCGGTCTGAAAGCATGGAAACTCTTTTTGTAAATCGTCGGTAAACATACACTTGCGCTTCGGCATGTTGCTGGCGTACTGACAGTCACGCTATCTACATTCTGAATAAGAACAGGGCTACCCTGACTGACGTGGCTCCGGGATTACGTCACACGCAGCGCCGTGAGCAGTGCCCTAGTGCCTGTAAATTAAAATTTTAATGGTCCAGTGAAGGTAATTTAAAAACCAGGACATTTCCTCGCTTTTTAAAAAAAAACCCGGACGTTTGGGAAATACGGACGTTTGGTCACCCTAGTTAACTTCCTGGTCTGCCCCAGTCAAGTCTCTATTCACCCGCCCACTCACTCACTACATATCCCAGAATGCACCTCACTTGCAGATGTCACTTCCTCTGCCTTAGCTCACCTGTTTTTCATATCGTCATTAGTGTCTTTGGAATTTATACGGTCTCTTCCTCTCAGTCTTTGCTCGGCAATTGTTTAGTGTTTCTTGTGTATGCCTGTAGCCCACTTCTGGTTTTTCCTTAAGGTCTCTCCTTCTTTCTGGTCAGTGTTTATCTTGGTTTATGTCCTCCCTTTCTTGTTTGGTGTATATTTCCTGAGTCTTTTGGTTTTACCCCTTTGTCTTAGTTCATGCCTTGTTTTGAGTTAATGTATAGTTCTGAGTTTGTGCCTATTCTGAGTGTATGCCTTGTTCTATGTTCAATCTTAGTTCTAAGTTGATACCTTGGTCTGAGTTTACCTTGGTTTCTGGTTTGTGTCTTTATAAGTTTTGTTTTGTGTTCATATGTTTCCGTTTGTCATGATCTCGCTCCTGTCTATCCATCACTGTCCTTCTGACATGTCTCCTCTTTCCCTCTCTCTCTGGCTGGCTCACTCACTTGGTCCCTCATCACTGACACACACACTTACATGCATTCTTCTTCCCTATCGGTCATTCTGAATCCCTATGTTGCCTACATTTCCCATCAGCCCCCACTCTCTTGGATTCTCTCTATGCACCTTGCCCTGATGAGAACTACACTTCCCAGAATCCTCCTTGACAGCTTCATCTCCGCCCTCTTCCGCCTCACACCAGTCTTACATTAGAGCACTCAGCCTTATGCTTTATAAGCCCTCCTCATTCACCTTTCGGTGCTCGTTATTGTCGTGCCTTGCACGCTGAGCCCTCCTCTTCCAATTTAGGTATTTTGGATTCTTTCCTGGTTTAGCTTTACTGGTTCGCCTCCCTGGGTTTAGCTTTACTGGTTCGCCTCCCTGGGTTTAGCTTTACTGGTTCGCCTCCCTGGGTTTAACTTTACTGGTTCGCCTCCCTGGGTTTAGCTTTACTGGTTCGCCTCCCTGGGTTTAGCTTTACTGGTTCGCCTCCCTGGGTTTAGCTTTACTGGTTCGCCTCCCTGGGTTTAGCTTTATTGGCTCGCCTCTGTTCTGTCCACTGTATATTTGCACATTGTCTTTAATAAATATTGTCTTCTAACCTGCGTTCATCTTTTCCTTCTGGGGCCTAGCCTGACACCGTTAGTTTTGTGGTTTCCAGTTTATAGTATTCTGCCTTAGTTATTAGCATTTACTGTTGTTGTTGTTGTTGTTGTTGTTGTTGTTGTTTGTTTTTTTTATTCTGCCTTGTGTGTTCAGTTTTCAAATTAAAATCACCTTTTGCTTTATACCTGCGCTCGTCTCCGTACTTCCTATGACGGCTCACATTAAAGTGAGCCATGACCGTTACAGCTTAGGGTTGTCATCTTGCTGCATGACCCACCTTTTCTTGAGATTCAGCTCACAGACAGATGTCCTGACATTTTTCCTTTAGAATTTGCTCATCTAAGTAAGAATTCATTGTTTCATCAATTATTGCAAGCCATCAATGCTGTGATGCAGGAAAACATGTCCAAACCTTGATACTACCACCATCATGTTTCAAAGATGAGCTTTTTATTGTGAAATGCTATGTTTTAGTTTCTCCAAACACTCCTCATTTAAACCAAAAATATTTATTTTGGTCTTATCCATACACAAAACATTGTCCCAATAAACTTCTGGCGTGTCCATGTGATCTTTAGCAAGCTTTAGTCAGGCAGCAATGTTCTTTTTGGAGAGCAGCAGCTTTCTCCTTGTAATCCTGCCATGTTCAGTGTTCTCCTGATGGAGATTCATAAAGTTAACTTGGGTTCTTTTGTGACCTCGTGGAACATTACATGTCTTGCTCATAGAATGATCTTTATTGGTCGACCACTTCTGGGGACAGTAGTAATGGTCTTGAATTTTCTTCATTTCTACACAATCTGTCTGACTGTGGATTGTTGACGTCCAGATGCTTTAGAGATGGTTTTGTAACATTTTCCAGGCTGATAAGCATCAGCAACTAAGTTATGTGCTAATCCTAAAGGTCCACATATTACATATGAATATTGAATAATTTTTCTCAATAAATAAATGATCAAGTGAAATATTCTTGTCTGATTTTGGGTTTTGCACAGTTCTGAATATGCACAGATGAAGCTAGTAGTAATGACTGATTCCATTGTCAGACTAAAACATCTTTTTCACAATGCTGCTGATGCACTGGAGAAAACTGCTCAATTTCTTTCAGCAATCTCTGACCTTCAAAAATCTCAAGGATTCTTCCTTTCCCATCAAGCATTGAGTAGGGGTAACCATAGTCAGAGGTGAATGGAGTAGCCTAAAGATATTCTCAAGACAAAAGATTGTGATGTCAGTAAAATAGTCCTCAAGACCATGAGTAGGAGTTAAAAAAAGTACTTCATTATATGTGCTCCCAATAAACCTACAGTGGAACTATCAGCATAAGACATGAAGCTTGGATCTAGTCTTCTGTTTTAAAAATCCTTTAGGTCTAATAAATGTACTAAAGACTGGAACTGACACATGTGAGCAAGCATAAAGCAGTCCCACTGCTGAAGCAGCAGACAGAAATGAAAACTGAAAAAAATAGGAAATCAAGGTTAATGACTAAAGTGAAAGTGAATAAAAAGTGATTTCTTCTACAGGTTTGACAAGTTTTTTCATGGGTTATAATATGATACACAATGTAAATTAAATATAGTAAGATTTTACATTATAAAACATTTGCAATTTAAGACAGTGCCATAAACAATCAATCAGTCAAAATTGATTTATATAGCACTTTTTACAACGGAGATTGTGACAAAGCAGGTTTATGTAATTGGAATCAGACAATTTGAATCAAAACGCAAAACCTGATGCCATTAAGCCATAGGCAACAGGGGCAAGGAAAAACTCCCTCAAGGCTGGAGGAAGAAACCTTGGGAGGAACCAAGACTCGGAAAGGGGATCTATCCTCCTTTGATCAGACTACTAATAGAAATTTATATAATCAGTTAAGTCTGACATTGTGCTCTAGTGTAAAACAATAATGATATTAATAATAGTGATATTTGCATCCATCTGAGATTAAAATAAAAGTGCATCAGCCTGGAAGAGTCCATTTCTTCTTCAGCGTAATTGATGGTGGTTGGTAATGATGAGGGTCCGAGGTTGGCAGAGGTACATATAGATGAGTGCTGATAGCCAGCAGTAGATGTAGGTGAGCAGCAGGTCTGGTGTGGACTGCAGGAGAATCCACCTCAGGAGCAGAAGGAAATGACAGCAGGGTGTAGTGGACCGCAGGAGAATCCAGCCACCAATTTACCTTCAGTAGCCATTTTCTCAGAAAACAGAGAAGAAAAATGAGTTAGGCCGAATGTAGTAGAAAACGTGAATATTAGCAATAATGAGATGACTCAATGCCTCACAAACAAGAACATAGTTCTCTTAATGACACACAGTGACGCTTCCAAAAACAGAACCAGTGTCACTTTTCCTGATCTGTCTGTCTTCACTCCTTATGCCCTTATTTGGTCACGTCTTCCTGTCTGATTCTGTGTCTATAGCTTGTTAGTCTTGTCACACCCACTGTCAGTGTTATCAGCTGTGTTTCATTATTTGTGGTAATTATCTCTGTTTAAAAGTCCTAGTCTACCGGTGTCTTGTGTGTTTCATTTGATCTGAAGTCAGTTTATGTCTGCGTGTCTTTTGATGTCTCTCTACAGTGTTCACGGCCACAGTGCTGTTTTTTGTTTTGTAATTTATTTGTAAATAAATCCATATTTTGTCTCTCTCAGCATTTGCGTTCGATTTATTGTTCAGCTTCACTCTTGGCATAATAAAACTCCAAACACAGGACGCAGCAGAGAGGGAGGTCTGCAGCCTGCACACCCAGCTACAGCAGGAGCGCAAGATGGTGCACAAGGTCGTGTAGCTGCTTGCCAGAGTTGTGACTCTCCTGCCCCTGGATAAGGCTCTCCCAATCACCTGCCTCATGGATTTCCCTTATGTGACCCCCAGAAAGCCCCTAAAACAGTGGGATGTTTTTTGGGGTGAGGTAGATTAGTGATCCGGAGGCATGTGTGGCCAAAATTGCGGGAGGGGAGGGCTAAGTTCAGAAAGCAGAGGAGAGTAGCAGCTCTTGAAGTGAGGAGGAGCTTTTATGGGACCCATGCGGCTGCACGCTAGTATCCAAGGACCCAGAATGGGTCATGAGGAGTCGGACGTGACCTCACAGAGGTGGTCAGTGGAGATCCACCCACGCGCCAGAGTTGAGGGTCAACACTGCAGTCTCCTCGTCTGCAGCCAAGTCCATGGCTGCCTCCCGCCCCTCGTCAGCAGCTGATCTAGAGGCTGCCTCCACCCAATCATCAGTCAATCCAGAGGCTGTCTCCACCCAGTCCACAGCCGATCCAGAGGCTGCCTCCGCCGGTCAGCAGCTGATCTAGAGGCTGCCTCCCCCAATTAGCAGCAATCCAGAGGCTGCCTCTTCAGCATCTGAGGTTCTGTCTATGCCCATGTCTCAGGGGGCCACGCCCACATCTCAGCCAGCGATGGCGACCATGCCCCCAGTCCTGGTGGCCAGGAGAGCCACGTCCCCTTCGGTAGCCAGGAGTGCCACATCCCAGTCCTCAATGACTATGCCCCCTTCGGTTGCCAGAAGAGCCACATCTCAGTATTCGGTGACCACTCCCTTTTCAGTGGACAGAAATGCCATATGCCAGTCCTTAGTGACCATGCCCCCTTTGGTGGTCACTCTTTTTGACCTGGCAGCCTTTGTGTTTGTCTCGAGGTCAAGTCAGCCTTGAGGTGGGGTACTGTCACATTTCCTGATCTGTGTGTCATGCTCTTCACTCCTTATGCCCTTATTTGGTCATGTCTTCCTGTCTGAGTCTGTGTCCATAGCTTGTTAGTCTTGTCACACCCACTGTCAGTGTTATCAGCTGTGTCTCATTATTTGTAGTGATTATCTGTGTTTAAAAGTCCTACTCTATCGGTGTCTTGTGCGTGTGTTTTGATGTCTCACTGCAGTGTTTACAGCCACAGTGCTGTTTTTATTTTGTATATTATTTGTAAATAAGTCCATATTTCATCTCTCTCAGCATTTGCACCCAATTTCCCATTCAGCTTCACTCTTGACAATCAGAAAAGGAAGGGAAACCCAGTCCCTGTGCAGCAATTTAACCATTTGCAAAACTATTGTCTAAGTCAGTGGTTCTCAACTGGTCTTAGCCCAGGACCCACATTTTCTCATGGTCATTAAGTCGGGGCCGACTTTTATAGAATACAAACCAAACAAATTTATTTTTGAAACATAGCCTTCAAAAACACATTTAAACATACATATGCATGTAAAGAGAAGAGATTTCAAGGGGGGACATGACTGACTTGATTCGGGGGGTTTGAGGGGGTGTTGGGACATAAATTTAATATTATTAATAAATATTAATACATTACTTACAAATTATGATATGATTATAATATACTAATAATAACTTAAGTGTTATTAATAAAATAATAAAATAATATTGATCATTAATAAAATATTACATATTATTACTAAATATTTTTAAACTTAAAATCACGTAGCATAAAATTATCACCCAATTCTTTGCCTCCGAACATCATCACAAATTTAAACAGAAGAGTAACCAGCGATGTTGCCAGATCTCCATCTGTCAACAGAACTACAAATCCACATATCATGAAGTATATGTAAAATGAAAAAATGCAGTACCTACAGAACCTCTGCATATACTGTAACTATAAGGAGAACCTACAGCCAATAATTATTCAATCAGAGTAAACAGACAGATTATACAGAATGAAAATTGAGGAAAAGGTTTCATAAAGACTGGAGCTGTTAAGGAGGAAAAGGGTCCGGATGAAGTCTGTGTATGTGTGTGTGTGTGTGTCTGTATGTATTAATGTGTCATACACACACTGGCCTCGGAGAATTTATGACTGCTGCAGACTCATGAGGCGAGAAATCATCCCCAGCACAAAAGCGGGCAAACGCTCACCTGAGAACAAACAATAAATAAGCTCTAACAGATATGGACAGCACGCCAGAGAATTTACAGTGTTTATAGTCTCATTTGTCCAGCCTGGAGCGCACGCTGGGCAACATTAACAAGATTTTGGTGGCAGTTAGAGCAAGACCTCTGCACCTTCCCCGAGGAGGAGATTTTAGTGCAGCGCTTCATTAACATCTATGACCTTTAGTCACTCTGCATTAGTCAGCACACATAGTTGAAGATGGTGTTCGTGCGTGGGTGTGTACATATGCTTCCAAAAGCTTCTGTTTTTGTGTGGGGGGTCGTGCCAACGCAGAGCTGCCGTCTGGCTCTGCAGGCAGAATGCAGATGACAGCCGCAGATTGGCAGCGTGCTGGGAAACAATGTCGCCACAGCAACTTGCGCAACCAGTGCGAGGACCTTCACGCTGTTCTTTTGAAATTACACAGATGTTTCCCCTGTCAAAAGAGATTACGATTCATCTCATGAAAGCTGATTAACAAGCCATCACGGCCCAGCCTGTTTTAATCTCACCCACTTCCCTGCCGAGGGGCCGAGAAATTAATGGTGAATTATCTGGAGTTATTGACAATCAGTACAATGCAGCTGAGTGTTATTGGACGGGGGCTGATAAGATGAGGAGACGTCCAGCCACATGTTTGCACAGAACACTCACCCTGTGAAGCACTATTTAGAAAGCAAAGTGAGAGCTTTTTTTAGGGCTGATTTGAAGGACGGTGTGAAAAGTGTTGTCATTGAAAGGGAGAGTAGTGTTTGCTTGTTTGTAGGAGAGAGCAGATATGGCAGGGAGAATATAGACACACTCTGGTATTGAAATACAAAAGCATGGCTCCTCTTTCCTAGTATTACATCACAACAGTTATTCCTTTGCTCCCTCCATCGCCACCCCTTACCCCTTTTCTCTCACTTCTCCTTGAAGTCATTCAATGACTACTGCTATGCACTCTCCCCGCAGCGAATACCTTTCATAAAAACTGTTTTACTGTTTGTTTCCTTAAATGCCTCTGTGTTTGGGCTGGCTTACTGGGCACAGATTCTTGTGTTGCCTTTGGGACGATGGCAGGTTGGCTGAATAATAAATGCCTGCATGCCAAGCTGGCCATCTGCATGGCATTGCTATCCTTTTCTCTTCCACCAGCACCAGACGGATAGCCATTAGGCACACGGTGGTTCCTTTTCTCACTTAAAACCTGGCCTTCCTTTCAAGCCTCCCTTAGCTGGCACATGGAGGCAACAGTGCAAGCAAGCCAATAGCTCTCTTAGGGCTATGGGCCACAGGTCTGAGAGAAGGAGACAGATCTTTGTCTTGAGGCCGTCAATCCATCTTCTCTCCCTGGAGAGCAGCAGGAGGTTGTTTGAAGCTTGTTTTTCTGAATGAGCTGCACATTCTGACTGAGCTTTTCTTCCCTTTACAATGTCCCCCATGGCCCAGACAGGAGGAAGGCACTGCCCTGATTCTGTCAGTGAGAGAGAAGTGGGCCAGGAAGCCTTAGCAGGGAGCTCAGAGACAAGAGCAAAGAGGAGAGCGGGAGGAGGGTATACTTGTTCCATCACCTCCAAAAATGTAATCAGGTCTGGAAGGCCTTTCCAGGTTTAGATTAGTGGAGCAGAGGTTCTGCCCAAATTTCTGGGCAAAAACATGACAGTCCTTCATTACAGACGACAAATTCACCTCTCAAAAAAATCAGACAGCCCCTTTGTGCTTCAAAATGTTGAAGCTGATCACTATGAAAGGGAAAGGGGAATCTGAAGGAAAAATGGCTTTGACAGGAAATCAACCATAAAGTTCTGAGAAAGGTTAATAAGAACTTTGTTTGGGTCAAAGGGTGTTCGGCCAGGGAAAATCTATTTCACAGGGTCACTGTAACCAACCTGCTGATGAAGTGCTAGAGCAGAAGGTCAGAAAGAGGCATTTATTTGGATTTTCACATGCCAGTGACTAGGGCAAAACAAAAACAAAAGTGCAACTACTCGAGCCACTGCTGACACGCTTGGTTCTGGGTTTGGGAATTTGGAAACACATTTAGTTGAAATAACTAAGCATAATGCTAGTCCATCAAATCTGTCTACAACATACTGTGGCTTATATTACTGTTCACACAGTGACTCTGACAGAGTTGCAACAAAGGTTCATCTAAACACTAACCATGAGTGACCTCAAAAACAATGCTAAAAGGGACTTGTCTCACCATGAAGAGTAACACTCTATTTACAGTATATGGTCTGATTCTTGACTGTTATATTGAATATAATTTATATGACATCTCTTTTTAAGTAAGTATTCATGAGAAATCTGAGTCAACCCTTGATATCCCCTAACAATGACAATAAAATCACAACTATGCATTTCAGCTGTCTAACTGTTTGAGTTTAAAGAGTTTGCACAAAATCAAATGATCAGTATGAACAATAATTAAAACAAAGACACCTTTTAAACATAGCGAGTTCTTTGGAAGCTACCTAAATAAGTTACATAAGTGTGTGTTTGACTAAGCTAACAAATGCCTTCCTAATGTTTTTCTCTCAGTGACTTACTTCATCATCTATTCATTTAATAAAAGATTGGCTAGTTGTTGAAGTCTGTACATTCAGATTAACAGATCATACAAAAAAAAACACAAGGACATTTCAAATATGTGTGCAAATAAAAGATTTAAAATGAGTTAATAATTAGCCTTTAGGGCGGCACGGTGGCTTAGTGGTTAGCACGTTCGCCTCTCAGCGCTGGGTTCTTGGGTTCGAGTCCCTATCTGAGCGGAGTTTCCATGTTCTCCTCGTGTCTGTGTGGGTTTCCTCCGGGGACTCCGGTTTCCTCCCACAGTCCAAAAACATGGGGATCAGGTGAATTGGGTAATCTAAATTGTCCGTAGGTGTGTGTGTATGTATGTATGTATGTGTGTGTGTGTGTCTGTGTGTCACCCAGCAATGGATTGGCGCCCTGTCCTGGGCTTAGTTGATTAATGTAATGCCCTGCCCTGCGCCCGGTGAGGGGCTGGGGGACTAACCGCGACCCTGATAAGGAATAAGCAGGTGTGATAATGAATGAATGAATGAATTAGCCTTTACACTTATTTCCAAATCATATGTTCCTGTATACAATTAGATTATGAACTGTATTATAGATATTATTCTATTTATTGTTAATTGACCTTCAACTAAAATATTACTGAAGCAGTTTTATTCCCCGAGTACTTTGTCATAGGAAATTAGTGAGCTTACTTAGCTGCATGTCTCCACTGCACATATCTGCTCCACAATGAATGCTAAACACACTTTGAAGAATATTCCCAGCTGTACAGACAGATACAGAGAAAACATGATGCAAAAAGTTCAGGGAATACTTAGGTAAACTATAAATTATAATATGTGTTGAAAACAAACATATCAGTAGTAACATTCAGAGGCTGGTACTTGTAAAGTTAATTTAATATGACAAAATGAGAGTGCAGTCACTGTATTACTACACATCTTTGGTGAATAACTGATTTTATAAACAGAATTATTTACCCTACTTTCTACAAAGAAAATATAAAGTCCTGACATAAGGACATAAGGGAACTCACACACAATATTATATTTATTTACAGTACCAGTCAAAAGTACTGTATATATAGTTCATCTGCCATATCATCATCTGCATGCTCATAGGTCCTCATCGAAGTCTCCATCTGACCGCAGTTTGGCATTGTGACTGACTTGATTGTGCAAATGCAGATCTTGGAGGTGAAGATGCTGGATGTGTTGGTCCTGGGCTGGTGTGGTCACATGTGGTCTGTGGCCAAATTCTCTGAAACACCTTTGGAGATGGCTTACGGTATAGAAATGAACATTCAATTCACAGGCAACAGCTCTGGTGGACATTCCTGCAAGGCATCTTGATATGCCACACCTATGAGGTGGATGGATTATCTTGGCAAAGGAGAAGTGCTCACTTTCACAGATTTAGACACATTTGTGAACAAGATTTGAGAGAAAAAGGCCTTTTGTGTACATAGAAAAAGTCTTATATCTTCAGCTCATGAAAAATGGGAGCAAAAACAAAAATGTTGTATTTATTTTTTGTTCCATATTTATATATATATATATATATATATATATATATATATATATATATATATATATATATATATAGTATACAGTATACAGTATACAGTAAATATGTTGTATTATTTTTATACACTTTGCTGTATGAAAGATATGCCATGAGTTTACTGTAAATACTGTACATGGTACACAATATATTTAATGTACATTTAAAAGAATATTAAAAAACACAAAAATGCAGACAAAAATGTTGATGCGAAGTTAGCAGTGGAAAATCTTTAAATAAGAGTTACTTCTGTAAATGTCAGAGGGGAAAAACATCTACATTTATTTTCTTACAATTTCAGCTTCTTTAGATCACAAATATGCTGTTAACATATAATCTCTTGAACTCACGCCCACAGATGGCATCATCAGGATTCAGACTCACAATCTCCAGATCATGAAGCAAACTCTAACATATGTTTAATGTAACAAATCTGTCTTATACAGTATGCCTTTGTAAACATGTTAATACACATCATTTTATTCATTTACTTGTGTCTATTCGTATTTCTGCCTAATATATGTGAATTAACATAAATTACTGTATGTGTTGCTGTTACAATGCAAGTTCCTTTGGTATGAATAACGTTCAATCAATCAATCAATCAATCAATCAATCAATCAATCAATCAGTCAGTCTGTCTGTTTGTCTGTCTGTCTGACATTATCACAGTGTTTGCTGTTAGAACACAGTGTGAGACACTAAACACTGAGCTGATAGATAGATAGATAGATAGATAGATAGATAGATAGATAGATAGATAGATAGATAGATAGATAGATAGATAGATAGATAGATAGATAGAGCTGCTTCTTTATAAACTGACTGCTTTGCTACTGCTAGTTGTCAAATACTGGCTATAACTGACAAAATGTTAAAAAAATTCAATGTATGTAATTTGGCTAACAATACACCCTGTGGTTATAAAGTTGTTGAATTACAAAAAATATTTTTATGTTTGTTGCATGACAAGTAAAAAGGGAGCATTCACTGTGAATTTACTGCAAGATTGTTTAAGAAAAAATTGTATTTAAGACAATACGTACAGGTCACAATTTGACAGAGGGTTCTGTGCAAATGCTAATTCACAAATAACACACAATAAATATAGAAAATTTATAAGACTATAAACAAGCTGTAAGCAGGCCCATGCACAGGGTTTGGGGACAGACACTCAGGAGAAACATGGTGCAAATTAAAATTAATGCAAACGCTAACCATTGGAGATTTGTTTCAGAGAAAATTCGACATAACAAGAATTAACATAAGCCAAAAGTTGAGGAGAGTTTGTCTTCAGCTGGAGCTGGAAGTCACAGTCTCACATCTCTTTGTTTATTTGTTCTCTTAAGTGTTGTAGGCTGTTTTTCTATCTCTGATAATTCTGAAGTCTGCTAACATTGTGTCTGCTAGCCCTGCCAACTGTCTAACATGCCAGTACGTTTTATCCTTGCAAACTAAAGAGTAGACTTAGAGCTTACTGGCAGGTGTGGTTTGAGGACAACAAAAACATTTTTATTTTTAAATGGAAATTTCTTTAAAATGCAGAACGTACATATTGTCAGGACACGAACTCCATCTACTGGTGCATGCCATCAATGACAGGCTTCACCACCGCTAGTGCGATCATCCAATCACAGGAGAGAACAAAGGTCACTCTCTCCCGAATATTGAACTCACCTGTGCCCAATTACCAATTAGCATCAGCTAGTGACTTACCAAGTCATTTATCAGTGTTTCTTGATAAATCCAATGACTGTTTATAGTTCTCTTGACTCTTAGAACTCTAGAGAATCTCTGATCCTAAGAACTGTTGTCTTTGTTCATAGTGTGGCTCTTCGAGCATTCCTCTCAGCTCAGATTTACCTGCCTTGCACCTTAGCTCACTCTCCTCCTGTTATTTGCTGTGGTTCTCCTTGTGTGCTCCTTGGTTTATCAGTAAAGCCTTGTAATTGTCTCCGCTGCATCTGCTCCTCTCATTGCCTCCACTCCTCACAGTTTACTTCGCCCAAAAATGCAGACGTCAGATTCGGAGGTGTTGCACAAGGCCGTATCCTCACAAGGACAGCTCCTGGGGCCACACCAACAAACCCTGCAGGCCATTGTCCTCTCTATGGACTCTCTGTCCAAGCAGCAAACCAACCAACAGAGCCAACTTGCCCAGATAGCCACCACCATGCATAATCTCACAATGGAAATGCAAAAGCTGACAAACCCCAGCACTTCAGGACCCACAACCTCCATAGAACCCAACCGGGTCTTCCATGTGAATAAACCAGACAAATTTGAGGGCTCCCCGGACATCTGTGCCACCTTCCTGCTGCAATGTGATATTTATTTCACTTTCGCCAAACCTGAGTCCCCGGCAGATAAGATTGCCTTCATAGCCTCCAGACTAACTGGTAAGGTCGCCCAGTGGGTTACCATGATTTGGCCCAGGGTTGCCAGCGCCTCTTATGTTGACTTTATTAGAGAGTTTAGATCAGTATTTGACCACCCTGCTCAAGAGAAAATCAGTGGCAAACTACTAACCAAGCTCTGTCAGGGCAGACGTTCAGTTTGAGACTATGCCATAGACTCCTTGAACTTGGAACAACTCATAAATCTTAGCATACAGATCGACCACATTCTCCAGGAGCACAAACCCAAAGCGCACCTTCCCGTTAAACCTCCCAGTCAACCCCAGCCCATGGGGTGCGATAACTCCGAGCCTATGCAGTGCAACTTTTCGTGCCTGACCCCAGAAGAGAAACTCAGAAGGCACCAGAGAGGGTTATGTATGTATTGTGGTCAGTCAGGTCATCTTGTACAAGCCTGTCCTCTCCGCCCTGCCCGAACCACGGGCCATCCTCCAGGGGGACCGCCTGATCCTCGCCCATCTGCCAACTCGGTGAATCTCCCCACCATGAGCCTCTTTTCCCATTCTTTCACGGTCAATGTCCTGCTGTACTGCCTTCACAGGATATTCTCTGTTGCAGCCCTAATTGACTCAGGCACCAAGGGGAACTTCATAGACACAAACCTCGTCCAGAAGTATCTCATCCCTACGCGCCCCCTACAACAAACCATCAAGATCACAGCGCTGGATGGAGGCCCCCTCGGTTCAGGACACATCACCTCTCAGACTCTGCCCATTAGTTTATGCATAGGCGCTCTTCGCACAAAACTCTTGACAGTTAGTGCTGGACTCCTCGTCCTTCCCCCTCATCTTGGGCCTCCCATGGCTTGAGACTTATGACCCCTCATCTCCTGGCAGCGGATAGACATTATAAAATGATCCCCATCCTGCCTTAAGCGATGCATTTCTAGACCTCTCATACGCGCCCACTCCACTTCTGTGGAGAGTCAGCTCATAGATGCGGATATTAACATCTCCTCACAGTATAATGACTTCATTGATGTTTTTAGAAAAACCCCCTCTGCATCACTACCTCCTCACAGACTGCGCCATAGAGTTTTTAGAACACTGCACCTTGCCACGAGCCAAAGTCTATCCCCTCACTTTAGAGGAAGAGCAGGCTATGAACCAATATGTTTCATTGGCCCTAGGACAGGGTATTATTAGACCCTCCACCTCTCCTGTTTCCTCCGGGTTCTTTTTTGTGAAAAAAAGGATGGAGGCCTTCGACCATGTATAGATTATCGTGCCATCAACGCCATTTGTTAAAAAAATATGCTTACCCCTTTCCGTTAATCCCGTCCTCCCTTGAAGTACTCCGGGTGTGTCTGTTTTCACTCAATTAGACCTCCGAAGCGCTTATAACCTTATCCGGATCCGAGAAGGTGACGAATGGAAGACTGCTTTTATCACCACTAGGGGGCAATATGAATACTCGGTCATGCCTTTCGGCCTCAGTATAAGCCCCTCTGTCTTCCAATTGTTCATCAATGATGTCCTGAGGGACATGTTAGGCAGGTGGATCCTCGTATACATGCATGACCTGCTCCTCTTTTCAAAAAACCTAGAGGATCATGTCCAACACATACACGCGGTCCTCCAGCACCTCCGAGAGAACCACCTCTATGTGAATGCAGAGAAATGTGAATTCCATGTCCCCCAGGTCTCTTATCTAGGCTACATCATCAGTGCAGAGGGAGTAGTCGTAGACCCCAAGAAAATCTCCGTCATAGGAAATTGGCCTCACCCCATATCAGTTAAGTTACAGAAATTCCTGGGGTTTTGTCATTTTTACCGTCATTTCATCTGTAACTACAGCTCCATAGCCACCCCCCTTACAGCGCTCCTGAAAGGCAAACCCAAAACACTGCACTGGAGTGCTGACACGGAGAGCGCCTTCACCAAATTGTGAGGAGCTTTCCTTTCAGCACCTCTCCTGCAGCAGCCTGACCCCATTAAAGCATTCTTCATAGAAGTAGACGCCTCTCAAGTCAGTGTGGGTGCTGTACCCCTTCTGTACTCAGGAAAGCCCTCACGTTTATACCCTGTAGCCTTCTACTCTCACAAGCTCACCCCTGCAGAACGTAATTACACCACAGGCAACTGTGAGTTACTAGCCATCAAGCTCGCCTTTGAGGAGTGGAGACATTGGCTCAAGGGGGCCAAATACCTCGTCACAGTCTTCACTGACCACAAAAACCTGAGTTTAGGTTTAGAACTAAGTTTAGGTTAGTGTCAAAGATGAAGCCCAGGTTTTTGACATGCTCATGTAGGTTGGGTTTTAAAGAGCCCAGATCATTGGCTATCACTCTAGCTGAGACAGGATTACCGACGATAATAATGTCAGTTTTTTCTTTGTTTAATCTGAAGAAATTCTTGGACATCCAGCATTCAACATCCTTCAAACAATCCAACAAGTGGTTTGTGGAACCATTTTTGTTTAAATTGAGTGGAAGGTAGACCTGTGTGTCATCTGCATAGCAATGAAAAGAAATATTGTGCTTTTGAAAGATGGAATCAAGAGGGAGCATGTATAAAGAAAACAGGATAGGTCCCAGGATAGATCCCTGAGGTACCCCCCAGGCAACAGGTGCAAGAGATGACGAGGACTGCCCCATCTTAACAATGGAGGTTCGATTAGATAAATAAGATAAGTAGCCATTTAAGGGCTACTCCAGTAATGCCAACATTATACTTCAGGCAATCCAACAAAATTTTATGGTCAATGGTATCAAAGGCTGCGGATAAATCTAGTAGAATTAAGATTGCACAGTTCCCAGAATCCACGGTTATAAGTAGATCATTCAGAACTTTGAGAAGAGCTGACTCTGTGCTATGGTGGGGTCTAAAACCTGATTGAAACCTGTCCAAGATGTCATGTTGTCTTACATAGGAGCAAAGTTGCTGAAAAACAGTTTTCTCTAAAACTTTAGCCAAAAATGGAAGCTTAGATATAGGTCTATAGTTCTCTAAGACTGCAGGATTTATGCTAGGTTTTTTCAGGAGAGGCTGAATGACCGCATGTTTAAGGGAAGATGGAACAACACCACTTGTAAGACTGCTGTTTATAATTGTTTGAAAACTAGGGCCAATGGTTGGCAGCACATCCTTCAGAAGCGGTGTAGGGAGCACATTCAGGCAGCAATTGGTTGGCTTCATGTGTTGCATTAGCTCAGTAAGGTATGACAGTGACACAGGTTCAAACTGACTTAGATGGGCAGGAGGTGACAAAGGAGTGAAAGGGGGTGTAGGAGGAGTGGAAGGGTTGTTAACTGAATGAGCTATTAGGGAACGCAGATTATTCATTTTAGCAGTAAAAAAC
>BRDA01009431.1:0-17128 GCA_036984385.1 Crenuchus spilurus | reverse complement strand
AAACAGACCTCAATAAACACTATTAATCACTATAATAGGAGATATTAGTCCATAAACAACCTCATTAAACACTATTAATCACTAGAATAGGAGATGTTAGTCCATAAACAACCTCATTAAACACTATTAATCACTAGTATAGGAGATATTAGCTCATTAACATATCAGTAAACACTATTAGTCAGTAGAACATACACCCATATGTCATACAGTCATGTCTGTTTGAGAATACTTGTATGTAACTGACTCTACCTTATATATAAACACATTTTCTTTATTGGTCTTTCTTTGTACTCAGTTTTGGACCTTCCTTTCTGCCAAGACACTATGGTGGAAGCTGACGACAGATCCTCCACTCCATTCGCTTTGTACCCGGACCCTCGCCTCTGGAGCCCCAAAACTCGGCGTCTGGAGGTGAACATCATCCCACGACCCCGGCCATCTCCCATTCGCCCTCGGATCGATCCCTGGAGCTTCATTTCAGCTGGCGGGATGGAAAAAAGCAGCTCGCAGGGCAACCTCTCAGCCAGCAGCCCCACAAGTCCAAGACTGGGCTACCAGCCTTCACCCACCAACCCCTTCACGAACTGTGACCCTTTTCCATCCCCAGATTGTGACCCTTTTAGTCTCAAGGCTGACCCTTTGGTAAACTCTGACCTTCCCTCCCCCTTTGACCCTTTCTCTGCGCCTTTTCCAACATCTCGCTCTGCACCGTGCTCCACTAACGGCAGCCCCAACCTTTCTCTCAGGGTCGCTCCATTGAATCCGGCTGACTCCCCTCTCATTGACCTGGGATGGGCAGGGGTTGCTAAGCCCCTAGCTGTTGCCAAAGAAAAAGTTTGCCCCAGAAGAACTCTGGGTTTAAGTCCTTTCAGGTCACCGGCGCAACTCAGAGACGACAGATTCTGAACTTCACAAGGGGAAGCCACACCGTTACCTGATGAATAGAGTTAAGATCTAGACAACAATGACTCCCAAGCAAATATTGCTCTTAGTGTTTGGTGCTTTGGAAGCCTTTGAAAAAAGGAAAATTGCACAACAGCTTTGATAGACTATGAAAAAGTGCCCCAGATGGTGGATTTTTTGTTCTTAAATCGTAATCTAATGTTATTTACAGAATTTGTATGATGCGCTTTATGCACTTAAAGTCAACAGCCAGAGGAATAATCCACAACCAGATCAAATTTCCATCACTATCCTAACCCTGTCCTTCTTAAACTCCTGTGAGTTTTCCATTGGCTACCAAGGAATAGTTAGACATGGCTATGAACTGTGAATGAAAGCCTGATAGAGCAGCCTTTTAGAGAATGCGTGGTCATGCAGACTGTCCATAGCCACTTGTTTTTCAGTGAACTATTCCTGTTAGCCAAAGGTGCAATGTTAGTTGATCAGATGTTGAACGCTTCCTATTCAGTAGGCTTTTGTTTGTCTCAGAATCACAAGGTGTCGTTTGTAGCGCTTGGAAATCTCTAGCAGCCCGTTTCAGCAACAGTTGACATTTCATGCTTTCTCTTTCATGTAGGAAAAGGTAACATTCCATGTACAAGGCTAAAGCAATGTCCTGTGCACATAAGAACGTGCTTCAGGGGAGAACAAATTCATTCTGCATGAGTGCCAAAGAAAGAGAACAACTCAGGCCAGTGGTGCACTGGTGCAAGGTAGCATAACATCTCAAAACATCATGTAAACCTTTACCTTCACCTGTATCAAGACATCCATTGGCATAATCAATAATATAGTTATTCAGAGAATAAGCTCCTTTAACGTGAATTATTGACCCTTTGGCCTTTATTTTCAATGGATAAAAAATAACGAATAAGAACCGCTGCTACAGTCAACAATCCCATTCAAGCATAATGAGAAATTGTAGTTTATGTTCTTCATTTCAAATGATATTTCATTTGTTTATGTGTGCAAGGTGACATTTGAATGTTGAGACCTTAACAGTCAGTCTTACTTTCCAACTGTAAACAAAGTGCTCCAGTGTTGTGATTGGTTGAATGGGATTTTTGCTAAAGCTTGTCTGAATTGGCACCAGATGCTAAACATTTTTGGATGAATCCTGAAGAAGTCAAACTTGAAATCAGTTGTAGAGCACCTCCATTTTATTTTACATTCTTCACAGTAGGCACCTCTTGCTTAGATGCCAGCTTTCTTGGCATTTTCTCAGTCAGCTTTATGAGGTAGTCACCTGGAATGGCTTTCAGTTAACAGTTGTGTCTTGTCAAGAGTTCATGACTTGCATTTATTGCCTCTTAATGTGTTTCAGACCATGAGTTGTGTATTTTGGTTTGTTTAACACTTTTAAGTTCACTACATGATTCGTTATGTGCTCCTTCATAGTCTGGATGACTTCA
This sequence comes from Crenuchus spilurus, assembly GCA_036984385.1. Taxonomy (NCBI): domain Eukaryota; kingdom Metazoa; phylum Chordata; class Actinopteri; order Characiformes; family Crenuchidae; genus Crenuchus; species Crenuchus spilurus. The sequence goes on along the minus strand of BRDA01009431.1, from coordinate 14,771 downwards.
GTATTCATTTACAATGTAGGATAAAAGAATAACATTGAATGAGAATGTCCAAGCCTTTGGCACTGTATCTGACATATTCAGATGACCCTGACGGTCTTGATCATCTTAATCAGATCAGTTTGGAGCCAAACTCCGCAGGGTGGTTGATGTCCACGGCCAGGCTTTAGCACCCCTGATTTAGTAGTTTTCATCATGTCCTCTTTTGAACTTCCAGAGTTTGAGAGTTACGGCTCTTTGATTCTCATCAGCAATTTAGATGAATTATCTGAAAGAACGGAGTCCTGGTTCTTCTTGATCTATCCACAAATCTGTGGCTAATTGATTTCAGCTTGAGTTCCAGCTCAGACATCACTGTGACCTATTTTCTTCACTGGGACTAATTAACTTAACTTTCATTAACTCAGTGTCAAGCAGCACAGAATCACCAAAAAAGGGCAAAGAAAATGTAGCTTAATAACTCGCTTCTCCTAATTTGAGCCCGTATTCTTCTTTAAACTACTGACTACTGAGTTGTCTCCATGCATAGGATGTCCCCTCTACCTCCCTCTTATATAATGTGCATGTACTGTACTGAAAAAACAACTTTTATCTTTTATCTCGTTTTTTAAACCGTGAAATTCCTTTATGAGCCTGTCTTCAGACAATACGATTTAGCATTCTTCCCACTTTTAGTTATTCTGCAGCGCAGGGCTGAAGTTATATAGCACACTCTGTATGATGCTGCTCACAGCAGGTTATACGTATAAAAATGCATTTTTAGTGAATTTCTCTGTGAGAACTTTGTTCACCACAGTCATTTCAGACCTAATCTTATACTCCAGTTCAGCCTCATTCCCCTAAAGTGACCTCTGGGTTGTCCTCCATGATAACATATAATCACCCCTCGGTTCCCCCTTCAAACAAGGAGAGTAATTTCAGCTCTTTCGGCCAATGCTGGGGAAAACTCAGCCTGCAACATCAAAGCATCCCTGGAGGCTCTTTTCAGTGCTGTGTTATTGCGTCTGTTCCCAAAAGTGCACAGAAAGTGACTCGCCCTCTTTGTACAGAAACTGTGTCAGAACCAGGTTACGGCAGCAGTCCACAGAGTCAGTGTGAAGAGGAGAACAGTATAAGCTCCGCCCACAAATGCATGCTTTTGTAGCTACTGTAGTAGTTTTAGATTGTATACATTGTTGTACCATTAACAACTGTTGTCTGAAGCTACTCTAAAGCCCTATTCAGATGGCATTAGTTTGTCACATAGCATTGTACGTCTCCTCAGGGTTGTAACTCCGGTATCCGGGTGGCATTATAATGACAGGATGGGTGAGTTTTTAGTGGGTTGTATTTTTTATGAACCCGGATGTCTGTGTGAGATGATAATATGATCACAGCTCATTTGTACCTGAAGGATTTTAGTTTATTTTTCCTCCACATACTCCCAGGTAGAGTATGGATTGAAAGATCTTCCATCCAGGCAAAGCAGATTATTAAGACTCTTTAAAAGAATTTATATTTTTTGGTTTGTGATTCATTCATTCATTCATTCATTATCCCACCCGCTTAATCCTTATCAGGGTCGCGGTTAGTCCCCTACCCCCTCACTGGGCTCAGGGCAGGGCATTACACTATTCAACCAAGCCCAGGACAGGGCGCCAATCCATCACTGGGTGTACACATATGCACGCACATACACACACACACAAACTTACGGACAATTTTTTAGAGTACCCAATCCACCTGACCTCCATGTTTTTGGACTGTGGGAGGAAACCCACGCAGACACTGGGAGAACATGGAAACTCCACTCAGATGTGGACTCGAACCCAAGACCTCAGCGCTGAGAGGCGAATGTGCTAACCACTAAGCCACCGTGGTGCCCTGGTTTGTGTTGGACCTGAGACTAAATGGCTAACACCATCCAAATGTATTTATTTTTCAATGCGAGACAGCATCTGCCTGGAAAATCTCAGAGATTTGCTCTAATGATAGGATTAAAATGATCAGCGCTGATTTATGAAGGGAAGAAATGGTAGAAAAGGGGTGGAGCCGGATGTAATTAGAATCACACAAGACCTGTGAAAGATGAAGTTACCCCATCTCCTGTACATTTAATCTGATCCAAATCGGCCTTAAGGGACAAAAATAACAAAGTGATATTTGAAGCTCAACATTTGTTGTTTGCTATAGTTTCTCAACACTTGCAACAGTAGCTACACAGCAATGGATTTGTGGTGATGTCATGATAGATCAGTTGGTGCAAAAAGTAAAACATTGGCTTCCAGGATTTGTGTAGAAATCTACCCTGAAGTATAAAGTCTATAGTGTTTCTGCTGACTTCTGATCTTTTATCATCAGGTTTTAACTCTCAGATGTTCTTTATTGCTCTTCGTCCTCCAGAATTTCATCATCAAACAATGTTCTTTAGCCTTTAGCTGACTCCAAGACTCTGGTACCCTGGTTTACACTGTCTCGCTTCATGTGTACTGTGGCCTGTTCTTTTCTTGATACCAAAGATGAATGCCTTTGAGATTTGTAGTTTGGTTTCTTGTCTTTAGTTGTTCAGAGATTGACAATTATTTTCAGAGAGCAGCAATTTAGCGAAACAAAGGAAAACAGTATTTTAGCATTCAGAGCGGTCTTGTGAGAGAGACGGTATCAATTTGTGAGAAAGCGGTGTCAAGAGGCTGTATAATTGTGGCCAGACCTACCGTCAATGCACCGTTTTGTCAGTAGCGCCCAAATACTTTTCATTCTCTGCTGCTTTTTAGCAGTTCTCACAGTAAATTTGCTGCCACATTTCCAAAACTGCAGAGGCAGAAGAATGTTTCTCAGGCCAGTGGTTCAGAAATCCATTAACTCATCTCTGCTCAAATCAAGCTCAAGCGGAACCGTACCTCAGCTCCCGCAGACAGGCTACGTTTTCATACTAACATCACATGTTCCGTCGTTTCTTTTCCTGCAAACACCTATGTGACATCACGCTGTCAGAACTTCCAGTCAGAAATGGATGCTTCCTGAATCCCTGTCAGTTTTGAGTTCTCATAAATGACAGATAAACTCAGATGATGTAGGCTTCATGAGTCGATTTGCCGTCCTGCTCTCTCAGGCATTGCACACCTCTGTCATTGTTAATCACTGTTTAGCACTAGAGACAGAAACAGGCCAACACAGATTCTCTACTGTTGCTGAGGAACTTCTAACAGTGTAATGATCCGTGCCAAAACATTCAAGTTCAAAACTGAGGTCATTTGACATTCAGTGAAAAAGTTTCATGCTCACGTTGTTTAGATCAGATTAGATTCAACTTTTTGCGATGGAATTTGATCTCATGCACTAGGCTGTGAAGTGGTGGGCAGCCCTATCCACAGTGCCCGAGGAGCAGTTGGGGGTTAGGTGTCTTGCGCAAGAGAACTTCAGTCATGACCTTCTGAACCTTCCGATCACAAGAACAGATTCCTGACCACCAGGCCACGGCTGCCTGGTGGGTAGAAAAAGAGAAGCTTCAAGTTAGGTAAAAGTAATTGGTTTTATGTTACTGACCTTCTTCCATTCCCTTTATGTCAATTCCCATTGAGGTAAACATAAGCCAACATAATCATGAACATAATCCTAAAAAATAGAAACATGCTTAGCACACTCAAGCATTGTTTACGTGCTACCATGGTAAAAGTGTCAGAATTATGGTTTTGAATGTACCCTGGTAATATGATCAAAAACCATCATACAGCCATGATAGTCCATGATAGGGGAATATGAAGCTTTATCATCAGATCTCCTTTGTTTTTGCTAGCAATTTCCAAGGTTACCATCTGCTGGCCTCATTTCAGTGATAACATTTAGCTCTTAAATTAGATAAATTGAAAATGAGGATCCGTTTCCAAGGGGACAGCTCTCGAAAGCTTGCCATGGAGCCCTGGGTCAGAGAGAACAGGTGTGTGCACACCTGAAGCCCAATTGCCATTTATCTCAACCATCACATAAGCCATTGCTAACAAATTTCGTTTACATTGGCACCACCTTGTCCTCCTTTTTTCCTTCATGGCTGTTGTTTATTTCTTCCTTTGGTGCTTGAATGTGTGACAAACAATCCAACTAGCAATGTTAGCTCCCGTCAGTGTATTATCAGAGTATTATTTAAAGATCTCAGATGTTTTTGTACACCAGCATCATTTCCTGTGCCAAAGAAATACTTTCTGGATATTTGTAAGCCATGTTGAGTTGAACATGTGCCTCGAGTGAGGATGTCTGGCACTGAATTGAAATGGGCTACATTATAGAGGCTAGCTCAGTCCTAGACTAATTGCAGTGTTGACTTTCTGCCTTAATGCTATTGCTTGCCTGTCTTGAGTAGCTTAGCTCTTTTTTGTGATAACCACAATCAATTCCAGCAGTTTGTGGCTGCAAACGCAGCCTCCGACTTAGAATCATAGTACTGTGCAAACCTCCCCTGTGATGAGAGATTTTTGTAAAGAGATTTAAATATATTTATTAAGGCCTTTTAGACACTGGATTAAAGATATATTAAAGGGCCCGAGACAGATTCCTCATCAGGATGCTTTGTATATTGTATTTCTACAATTCTACATCACTGGATGTGATGAAGTATGAGTGCTGCAAAGGGACAAATCAAACTGCTTTGTAAGACAAACTTTAAGGTTTATCTGTAATTCATTACAGACCACCTTCTCAGAGGAGTAAACGTGCCTTCATTCACAGACGTTTGATTTCCTTTGTTTCTTTTTACTGACCTTTGTGGGGGGAAAAGACTCAGAATATGCAAAATAAAACACTTATGAAAGATGGCCCTGCCGGACACCTTTACAGAATCATGTTAAACTCTGCAAGTACTTTCAAGAGCTAGATCTTCTACTAGCTGTTTTGGGCACCCATCTGTTGTTTTCCATGAGAATGCCCTGTTGGCTTTTTGTTCATTCATCATTCTTTTTAATTGTAGGCTTTATGATGATGTATTCCCTGCATAAGGTTTTGTGTTGACTTTCCTTACGTTTATGGATAAGTTTGATTCCTACCCTTTGTTTTGTGATTGTGAGATGACATACTGGGCTGGGCCTAATCATTCTATGACTGTTTTTCATTGTGTGTGTGTGAGACCTGAGAGAACGAGTATGTTTTTTTTTTTAATGTATGTATAATGTTTTTTTGTTTTGTTTTACGGTTGTAATGAGTTTTAAATTTTAACCTGTGGACCATTAAAAGAATGGAAAATAAGAAGCAAACAAGACCAAATAAAATTAACCCATCCTTTGAAAAAAAAACAGTGGTGGAAAATGACTTGCATGGACTGATAATCGCAGTGTTGAAATTGACAAAAAAGTTGAGATTTGAAGGTTTAATAGGGGACGTGAAAATAAGAACTAATCCTGTTTCATTTGTGATCGTACTTAAAAGTTATTGTGCTCTTGGTGGAAAGTGTAGGCAGCGTCAGGATTTCCTCACCCTCCCATATTTCCCTTTTCAATTTGTAGGTTTTATGAGCTCTGGCTCGACTGACTCACGTTTGTACGAAAGGGAATGTTGGTGATTTGTTATAAAAGTTTCTCAGCTGTATTTCACAGACATTCAAGTCTGTTAACAGAATGTCTTCAATGTCAAAGCATTTTCTCTTCTTTACAGTTGAGTCACGCCTTTGGTGTTACAATGAAGTAGTAAAGCTAGTCCTAAAATACTAGTGGGATCCCAGCCAGAACTCAAAAGTTTGGGTCAGCCAAGTTTTTTCTAAGCTTCTTTAAGAGTCCTTAAGGGAGGTTGCTTGCAGAATTTCACAAAGAAGCCACATAGGGGACTTTTCTTCTTCATCATAGTCAGTGTGGAGTCAAAACTTTGCCACAATATAAAAACGTCCTAAAGTACTACTAGGACTGAACTGGATCATTTGCTCTGTTTCTCCACTTTTTACTTTGCAGTATCACCAACATGACCAAATGTGGATAACCATGCTGGAGATGGGTTTTCCCTCACACCTGATCCAGCTGCTGAGAAATTTGTACAGTCAGCAGCGTGCAGCCATCAGGACCGCTGATCACACATCAGCATGGTTCAGCGTAAGACAAGGAGTCTGTCAAGGATGTAACCTCTCACCATGTTTATTCAACATCTTAGGAGAACAAGTGATGAGGAAAGCACTACAGGGATTTATGGGAGGATTCAAGATTGGTGGAAGGACTATTAACAATCTCAGATATGCAGATGACATTGTCTTATTGGCCACAACAAAAGAACAACTAGAAGAGCTGGTGAGTCGCACTGAGAAGGCTGCAAAGGAATATAACATGCAGATTAATGCAGCTAAAACAAATGTGATGACGAACACTGAAGATATACTGAAGATCACAGCTGAAGGAAGACTTCTGGAACAAGTAGACTCTTTCACATATTTAGGATGCAGAGTAAAAAAGGCTGCAGACTGCCAGTGAAGTGAAGTCAAGAATGGCCATGGGCATGTTGGTGATGGTCAAATTGACAAAAATGTGGAAAAGCAAGTCAATTAGCACCAACACCAAACTAAGACTGATGAAAGCCTTGGTCTGGCCAGTAGCTACATATGGATGTGAAGCCGGGACACTGAAGAAAGCGGAAGAAAGATGTATTCAGGCTTTTGAGAACAAGTGCATCAGGAAGTTGATGAAGATCTCATGGATGAAGATGATGACCACTGAGCAAGTCTATGAGATGCTAGAACTCAAAAGGAGTTACTGATGCACGTTAAATCCCGCAAGTTACGTTACTTCGGTCATGTGATGAGGCATGCACATGAGAGCATTGAAGGAAGTGTTATGACTGGACTTGTGGAAGGAGTCCGAAGACGTGGAAGACCAAAAATAACCTGGATGGATAACATCAAGACATGGACTGGATTATCAGGTGCTAGCCTGCTACAAGCAACCAGAGACAGATGACATTGGAGAGAAGTGACTCGTCTGTGCAGCCTACCATCGTGAAGCGATGACGGCGTGTGACTTGACATGACCATGGGACATGGAAGCCATCTAAGTTCTTTTTTTTTTTTTTTTTTGCCAAGTTTCTCCCCTTCCCAATGTGGTAGTAGCCAATTAACCCATCCCCTCTGTTAAGACTCTCCCCATCACTTTTGCAATGTCCCTGACTCTAGGAGGGTGAAGACAAGCACAAGCCTCCTCCGTTGCACGTGATACAGCCACCACCTTATTTTGAACTACTGCTGATACGCCATCACTGGGGAGCCAATGTGCTCGGAGGAAAGCGCAGGATTCCCAGCTCTGAATGGACCAATCAGTAGATGCCTGAGCCAGCAGACATTTCAATGTGTGAGTGATAGGGAGAGAGAGCGCCATCTACCTGCCCAGAGAGAGCACTGCCAAATTTTGCTCTCTTGGGCCCCGGCTGTTAATAGCAAACAGCATGACCGGGATTCAAACTTGTGATCCTCTGGTCATAGTGTCAGCATCTTAGCCTGCTGAGCCACTCGGGGCTCCCGGAAGACATCTAGCTCTGAAATGGTAGTAGGACCAAAACAAGACAAGTTTCTATAGCCTTTGATATCTATTTAATACAAGGATACATACATACATACATACTGTCCACTTATATACATAATATTTAAACTGCAAAACAGAAAAACTTGTTTCAGAAATTTTGACAATGCTGAAAGCCCCACCCCTTCTCCACTCTTATGTACCTGCCAAGATGTTACCATCAAGGGAAACCTAGAATAGGGATAAGTCTGTACTATACCATAAATTGGGGTAACCAGTTGTGGTCCTGGTGATCTATCGCCCTGTAGAATTGAGCTCCTAAGTTGATCTTACACACTTGATGAAGACATTGAAGTCTGTGAAGGAACATAAATTACTGATAACTTAAGCAGAATGTATATGAATATGGCTTTAAATGACCAGCAACACAAAATTCCTTTTAATGATTTTTATTAGTCTTTTCTTTCTGAGTGGATTGGGATATTCTACAAAGCAGGATTGCTCAATAGTAGACAGCTTAAGCCCAACACTGAGGTGTTGCTCTTTGTCCATTGCGCAGGTTTGATTTTAGGTTTAAATTGCACACTTTTAATATACAGATCACACCACAAACTTTCTCCCATATTACATTTAACTCATTTCCTTTTTATCTTTTTGCTGTTGTGAGCAAAAGCATGCATTACCAGATATTTACTAACTCATTATTTTAAACACATTACCAAATGCATTCAATCAAATTGGGTAAAAGATTACAACTGTCACCACCGGGTGTCACTGCAACCTTAATATAAGACTATAAAACCTGCCCATTTCTGCAGCACGTTCTGTCTACAGTCATGTACCCTTGTTATCCCTACTTTAAAACACCCCAAAATGAGTCATCATTCAGCAGCCACAGCCTTTATAAACTAAGTCAGGTGAGCCAGAGCAAATATTGAGCTACCCAACACTGAATGGCACTAATGTTTTCTGCTAAACCCTAGTAGATCCTACGGGCTGGAAGCTATGTTGAATATAAAATGGACCACCCAAACATCTTAAGTGGCTCAGAAGCCTCTCTTTGCTCTGCTGACTTTGCTCGGCGCCTAATCAGTCAAACCGAGTATGACTGACACGTCTTCATAGGAAGAGCTGTGAACTGGTGCCCAGTGAAAGACTTCAAAGTCGTGCGCATAGTCAGTCAGACTACACTCAGAATATAAAATTAGACTTAGCAGCCTTCACCACATGGTTTCCATGGACACTATTACAGGGTGGAATAATGCTTATACAAAGAAAAACTTATCATTACCATCTTAATATTAGCATCCACGTTCTCCTGGTTTGACCATCAGTGAACTTAGACACTGTTCACAAAAACGTTTGATTAAATTGTCTGATTGAGGCCTCAAATTGAATTAAAATCCTTCAATAACAGATAACAGAATGTGTACAACACACAGAACATTGGGGAATGAACTAAATGGTTTTTACAAACATTAAAATAACTTCAGAGCAGCATAGCTCCTCTTGAAACATCCTGAATAGTCTAATGTACTAAAATGTGTGCTTGCCACTCGGTCATTAATGAGGAGAAAGAGAGACTGAGAGAGCAAGAAGGCTGTTAAAATTCATCTCTCATGTCCCCACTGCTCTCTCCAGTTCCTCTTTTTTTTAAGCATTTAATTTTTGTTGGTGACAAACTAGTAGAAACACCAAAGCAATTATGTGAAGGAATGGTGTCTACACAAAGTGTAGCTGCACAACAAGATGAACATCATAATCAGTTTCAGTAGATAATTGTTACAAAAACATCAAACTGACATTTACATCTCACTGATGATGTTCCCAGTTTCCAATCCTGGTCCTGGAGCTTTACCACCTGGGTAGGTTCAGATCCAGCAAAACTGACACCACTATCCTGAGTGTCAAAGCCTTCCTTAACTGGGTATAACTTAAAGATCATTAAAATTATAAATCCAAAATCTCAACTTATTCAATTATTTCATTTCAAGTTTATTATTATTCAAACAGTATCACCATTAAAACAAAAAAGCTTAAAATATGTCACTTTATAATATAATCCCTTATTAGACCCACAGTGGAGGAATCTGACCTCCACGTTACCCATCGATGCAGTGAAACAGACACTAGCGGTGGGCAGCCCTATCCACACCACCCGGGGAGGAGTTGGTTAGGTGCTTTGCTCAAAGGGACTAGTCATGATTGATCAAAGTACCTGGGGTTAGAACCAGCACCCTTCTGGTCAAGACCAGAGCCCTACCACCAGGCCATAGCTTTTGAACACAAATGAACTTCCACAATATTCATTCAATAATCATTTTTGTTGCACTAGCACTTTCGTATATAATATAAGTAAATTTATATATAGTATATGTATAGAAGTCCTCATGAAAAAGTAATTAAAGAAGCCCTTTAATTAGTAAAGACCTAACAGAAGATAAGTCATTTGCCTAATTATTTACTCATAGCTGTTGGAATTTTCCTAAATAAATAAAAATTAATATCAGATGAACAGTCCAAGGAACTTAGCACATGTTTTACAGGGATGTCCAACCTTGCTCTGGGAGATCTACCACCCAGGAAAGCTCTGATCAACACAACTGACTCTGATATTCAACTGACCATACAAGGCTTCATTATCTGGATCAGTATTGTTAGCTTAAGTCTGCATGGTGAGAAATCAACAAGACAAGGACTGGGCACCTCTGCTCTAAACACATGACCTAAGACAAAGGAAAGTATGACTAGTTCTTCCTATTGTGAGGAATAGTATTAGTATGCCTATTTCGTTAGCACTAGCTGTGAAGATAATTTATGTAAAAGGTCAAGTAGATCCTTCAGATATTGAAGGTAATTATTTCTTGTTTAAGTACTGATTGTAGACAAAATTGGCTTTTGGACCAAATGAATAATAGCTCTCTGGATTTTCAGTTCTCTAGCCTTATAGGTTGTTTTACCACCCACTGCCTCAAACGTGCTCAACTTGCTGTGTAATTATATTTATGTTCACATTATATGCATTATTAATAAATTTAGATTTTTTTCACATCAAATATGACAATATTGATGATTCACGTTCATAAATGTAAGTGATCTGTGTCTGTAATGTGAGCAAATATGTCCCTGAAAAAGCAAACAGGCGCAAATTGTTTATGCACGTCGCCTACGTCACCATCAACAAAAAACGTCATATTTGTGAGACGACTCAGCCACAGTAGAAGAAAGCTGAGGCCAAAACGTCTCTGATGCCCTCTAGTGGCTGGTTGCAGTACGTCGCCCATAACCGTTATGTTGAATGTGAGAGACAGCAAACTTTGAAATGATTATTCTCATTCAGTGATTTTTTGTCAGTTGTGTTAATTTCACAAGCTGTACCTACGCTAATTAAATCCTCTGTATTTTTCTTTACAATAAATGTGTTATTTTGATATATTTAAAGGGGTGTGGCGATGAGGTGATTGACAGCTTAGTTGAGGTGATTGACAGCTCATTCCGACTCATAGACGTGACTCCTCACAGCAGCTAAAGCTAACACTGCTCGGCTCGTTTTACATTCTGTGTTTCTGTTAATGAGATTTAATAACTTTGACGTTATTGAAGAGAAATTATGTCTTGTTCAGCAGGAAGATGTAACACTCAGGGCAAAGTTATTGGCAGTTTTATTCGGTAAGTGGCTCATTTTCATATCAGAATTGCGTATCAACACGGTCTGGCTATGGCAAAAGGGGCGTCATTCCATCAAGGGGGGCGGAGTTCGAGCGGTTGTGCTCCCTCGAATTCCGTCTCTACTGCGCATGCTTAGATTGCAGTAATAGATAACTAATACGGTAGCAAAAGTAAATATGGCGGCGTCCATTTTTAGCAGTTTTTTTGGCTTCAAACAGTCACAACGAGAGTGAACAGAATATTGTCCAATTCTTATACAGTCTGTGGTTGAAACGGACTAAATGGGCGTGTTTGTAGCTTTTTGGCGTTTTGATAAGAAGGACAACATCTTGTTTTTACAGCTAGGGCTAGCACTGCTGTATAAAATCACATACAGACTAAAAAGACCAGTTTAAACATTAACATTCATGTAGCACAAATCCAATACGTATCCAGTCTAGGACCAAATGTACAAAAGTGACTGTCCACATTGTCCTGAAAAAACTCACTGTGAGGCTAAAAATACTGGATCTGAGTCACTGCAGCCTGACAACTTAGACAACCAAGTACTGCATTTGAGGTATGAAATAAATTTGATCACACATTGTGAAAGAAATGTGTACATCCAAGAGGAGAAGCTGCACAATGATGATATAATTGGTATCAGTTGCTTTTTGGAGAAATAGACTGATATGTACCACCCACGAGGGTTCAGATCCAACACAAGTGATGCTGCTATTTTGATGACTGAAAGCCTTCGTTACATGGAATAAACACATCTGCTGTTTGTTTCTTTATTTTTGTCTTGAAGAGTATAATAGAAGTAACAGACGCTCACACCCCTACCAATTAGCATAGTTCTACCTGCCTCAAACCTTGTCAACTTGTTAAGTAAGTAATACAACAAACATTTCTTGGCTTAAAGACGTAAGAAATTATGTAGACTTCATTTTTCATTTTATCACATTAACATTGCTGTAGTGGTGCTAAAGGCACTGAATTCATTCCCAGTTGGCTAATGTATGCTGGAGCACAAATACATTCTCCACCTCATGACAGGTGACATGGAAAAAGCTAGGAAGCAAAACTCCCACTGTGACTTCCTTTCATGTAAATCATTTAGGATTTCCAACATACAGACTTAACATTTTCACTTGATTGACATGTATTTAGTTGAAAGTCATACATAAATCATCACACGATTGGCGGGGTATAGCACACTACATGATATATACAGACATGAAGCCTTCTGTCGAGAAATAGACCAGGTTTTAAAGCTTCTGCCACATCTCCAGGGCTAATGTGGTGGTGTGAAAGAGGCAAAGGTTATTCTAGAGGATTTGCTCTACTTTTTTAGATGCAAAAGCTATTAAACTGAAGGAACAGCTTTGAAAAGTCCTACTCTGGAACTCCACGTTTCATCACCTTGTAATGTCAGCTTTAAGCTGTTAAAGGTTTTGCCTTAATGTGCCTCCTAAACAGATCTGACCTGAACTCTACAAGACCTCTGACAGGGGTATCTGGCACCAAGACATTAGCAGCAGATCCGTTAAGTCCTGCAAGCTGTGAGGTGGAACTTGGTGGACTTGTTGGTCTTAGCACAGACACTCAATCAGAGGCTGCTGTTGGTGGGCATATCTCATGTCTTCTTGTCTGCCCCGTTCTCCCACATCCAACTCATCAATTTTATTTGCTTCACTGACCATACAGGTGCACTTTGTAGTTATAAAATTCCAAACTGTAGTCCATCTCTTTCTCTGTATACTTTCTTAGGCTCCTTTCACCTGTTCTTCAATGGTCAGGATCACAAAAAAGATGTTATTTGGGTGATGGATCATTCTCAGCACTGTAGTGACACTGAAGTGGTGGTTGTGTGTTTGTGCGTGTTGTGCTGGTATGACTGCATTAGTCTCAGTAGAGCTGCTGATGTTTTTAATTTAATTTCAGTGACTGATGGAGTGAAAACCAAACCAAAACAGCATCCTGGGACCACTAATGAAGAATGAAGAATGACTAAAACAAACTGTGCAGCAACAGATGAACTACTGTCTCTGACTTCATGTCTTCACGGTGGGTGTGTCTAATAGAGTGAACAGTGAGCTAACATAGAGCAGAGCTGCTGGAGATTTTAAACACTATCTGATACACTCATAGATGTGGACTACAGGTGGACTACTGTTGTAACTATAACTAGAAAGTGCACCTATATGGTCAGTTGAGCTGGTGAAATAGACAATGTGTAGAGATACAAGGTGTGTGTACCTAATGAAGTAGCCAGTGATCTTAATATTCACTGTTGCTACAAGATAATCAGTGGTGTTCTTTTTTGAGTGTTTCAGTGGAACTTTGTGAAACTTTCCCAAAACTTTTGACAGATATTGTACTTGTAGGAGCATTGTGAGCAATGAAAGGCATGAATGTGTACTTTGAAAAAACAACCAAAAAACAACAACAACAAAAAAAAAACCTATATGGTAGATATCAACTCATCCCAATAGATATGATTCCAGAAATTTACCCTCTCAGAGTCTGTCCATCATACTGTAAATGCTGCTCTCAACTGAAGAAAACCTGGTGTATACAGACTCCTGTGTGTATAGGTCCTGAAGTGTGTGTGTGTGTGTGTGTGTGTGTGTGTGTGTGTGTGTGTGTGTGTGTGTGTGTGTGTGTGTGTGTGCGTATGTGAATGTGAGTGAGTGGAAAGAAATGTGTTGGAAAAAAAAAAAGGATGTGCAATATAAATACAATCTATATCCTCAGCAGCCTTATGAAAAACTTTATACTTTAATATAGCTATCCATAAAGATAGCACTACACAGATATAATCTCCCATTCTCAGTATGGGATCCAATATCACTGTGTGTTATCCCCAGTGCGCCTGGGTATCAGAGAACTTTATCCTTTATTGTGATTCATAGTCCACCATCGTGCTATTGAACACTTTGGGTGCTCCGGTACACATCCTGAGCTGTTACTGTTACACTGGCCTAATAAATGGTGGTGTTAAAGCGCTATTCATAGCCAGTCAGAGTGAATGATGATAGATGGCTATATTCTGCTCGCTAGCTTAGCTTATCCAAATGAGATCAGGCCAGTGCATTCATCCGCCTTAGCTACAGGTAATGACTCAGTAGCTGTCTACGGTCTACAGTAACGTTATGGAGTGCTAGCTTCCCATCTCTCTTTCTCTCTGTCTCTTCAGTCTTCCACAACCCAACATCATACTACTCTGTGCTATGGCTGTATAATTGCATTGAACTGTACAGCATCCATACCTTCAGGTCAGTGACTAGTAAATAAAAGCCTTTTTAAAAACGAGTGTACACACATACTCAAAGCATATGCTTTCAATAACCAGACAACATGACTGCAGTTTAAGAGCCTAATTTTCTGATTTATTATCTATGAATTACTTGGTAACTGCTTTGACACTCATTTGTAAGTAATTGTGAAAGTGCCACATTCCTGGACATGGATTGGACTAAATGTTGGCATGAACTTATTATCCTAAAGACCCTACCATGATGTTAACACTTATAATACTATAGTATGGGTGTATCATAATAATACTAATAATAATGGTTTACTATGCTAAAACTAGTTGTATTACTATACAAACCGGATTCCAAAAAAGTTGGGACACTAAACAAATTGTGAATAAAAACTGAA